>WNWK01007950.1:0-88818 GCA_009830355.1 Cherax destructor
AAAAATGTTAATGTAAGACTGGAACTTTTTATTTGTTAACTGAAAATATTAATTCGTGTTATGTTTTTCCTATGTTAGTCGAAAATGTATTAATAAAATAAATAAATGAAAAATGTGTATTAGTGTTAACCTAATTTTAGCTCGTTTAACTTAAAGAGAGACCCCATAGGGGGTTATACAAAAACTTGATTCGAGGAAATATTGTGACGTCACGGGTAAACATCACGTGACCTCAACACCTGGGCTCGCTTGATTGAACTTGTTGGCGACCCAATGATGACGTCACACACCTAGGAAGTGGAGGGATGATAGAATATTGAAATCGAGTCTTTTCGTTCTTTTTTATTGGAATAGAGAAAATTTCTACCCCGTAGGGGGTAAATCTTGATCCAAGGAAGTAGAGCAGGAATATTGGGGGAGATGGAAGTGAATTTGATGAAATTCCAAAGTAGGTACGTCTTAGTTAAATTTACTTAAAGAGAGACCCCATAGGGGGTTACCATATCTCTGACTCTCCATAGAGGTCAAGTAAAAAATGAAAAATTTGAAAAAAATATATTGAAAAATATAATCGAGGAGCGGGGGCGATCCGCAGAAGGCGCTGCAGAAGGCAGCTCGGGCGGCTCGACGCGGAAGGGCGCGGGGCGGGGCGCGGGGCGTGGCGCGGGGCGGGCGGGCGCGGCAAAGGGCGGAAAAAAAAAAAAAATGGGGGTCAAGCGGGTGGGGGCGACCGGAAGTGGGGTGACCGGAAGTGGGGGTTGGACAGACCGGAAGTGGGGGTGGGCCGACCGGAAGTGGGAGCAGACCGGAAGTATCTACTTCGAGCCATACTGGCAGATTGTACAGTACTATATATATATATATATATATATATATATATATATATATATATATATATATATATATATATATATATATATATATATATATAATATGTCGTGCCGATTAGGTAAAACTTGCGATTTTGGCTTAAATAGCAACGCTCACTTGCCATATAAGACAAGTGAAAATTTGTGTATGCAATAATTTCGCAAAATCATTCTGAACATAACAGAAAAAATATATTTCATTGTGTTTATTTATTATTAAATTAATGTTAACGTATCTAAAATATATTTAGTTGTTAGGCTAAATTAAATTGCGCTTGTTGTAATAAGGTTAGGTAGGTTTTCAAAGTTTCTCTTGGTACAAAATTATAAATTTTACATTAACAAAAATGAAAAAAATATATCTTTAAACGCATAAGAAAAATTTTAGAAAAGACTTAATTTTAGATGAGTTCTTGCTAATTGACCAGTTTTACCTAATCGGCACGACATATATATATATATATATATATATATATATATATATATATATATATATATATATATATATATATATATATATATATATATATATATATAATATAATATACATATATATATATATATATATATATATATATATATATATATATATATATATAACGTATGTATATGGAGGTACCACCTCTAGAACGTTACTGGAGACCATCATCCTCAGATAAGACAATAAACGTGCCGAATAAATAAAACTGATCAATTAGCAAGAACTCATTTAGTTAGTTAGTTCAGACTCTCAGGTAAGGACCCACTAGGGGCGATGGGGAAGTGGGGACAGAAGAAGTATAGCCGGTGAGAGGAAGAGCTTAAGTAGAAGAGAAAGAGTCAGGACTAAACCCAACAGTCTAACTACTATAGAAGAACTCATTTAAAATTAAATCCTTTCTAAAATTTTGTCTTATACGTTTAAAGATATATATTTTTTTCATTTATGGTAATGTAAAAATTAATAATTTTGTAAAAGAACCTTAGAAAACTTACTTAAAATTATTATAACAAGCTCAATTTAATTTAGCCTAATCCAACAAAAGATATTTTAGATAAGTTTACAATAATTTAAAAATAAACAAACACAATGAATAATATTTTTTTTGTTGGGTTCAGAATGATTTTTGCGAAATTATTGCATACACAAATTTTCGCTTGCCTTATTCGGCAAGAAGAGCGTTGCTATTTAAGCGAATATGGCAAGTTTTACCTATTCGGCACGACATATATATCGGCTGTTTTTCACCATAGCAGTGAAGCAAAGAGAAAAACACATCAGACTTCACTAGTCCTTTTGTTATATTTTCCAATAGTGACTAAATTCTGCAATATATTATTAATATTGAGTTTAATCTCTGGAAGTCTGCTCACTTTTCTCACTTTTCTGAAGTCTGTCATTCCACAGAGAACTCGTGTGTTCGGTTCCGTGAAGTTTTGGCTTTGTTTCTCATTTGATATTCTCCCAACCCTTTCAGATGTATTACTTCTAGTTAAATTGCACAGTAAGAGATAGAATACTCAACACATGGTACTAAAACACATATATAATATTATATTAAAACATTCAATTAAAAGAAAGAGTAATAGGTAATCTCAGACACCATACCTCTCCAGAGACGATTTTTTTTGCGTATATATCAATACTAACTACATACCTAAAGGCTAAGTATATACATTAGCGCTAAATGTATTACTCGGAGTATGTTTATACTTTTTAATGCGTGCCTTAATGAATATCATACACAAAATATATTTTTTATTCCTATACCCCAATTATGGTAATATATTTAAAAATCATTCTGACGTAAGTTCAGTATGAGCACCAGCAGTTGTAACAGCAACAATGGTGCTCCAAGTAATGGTAGGAGGAGGAGCTAGAGCAAAAGTAGCACCTTGAGCAAGGAGATAAATAAGACAAGGATCCTTGTATATAGGTTTCTAGGTAAATTAGGAGGGCAAGTAGAATGATCAGTAGCAAAATCAAATGATAGACTGAGAGTATGCTTATGAGACAGACTCAAAACAAGATTAGGAGGAAGACTAAGAGCAAGACACTGCAGGAGTAAGACCAGGACTCAGAGCAAGACTAACATCAGCACCACCAGGTAGCGCTCTTCCATTACGTGGGGATGAGGTGTTCGTTACCTGCCACTTTGTAGCCGGGGCGGCGCACCACGTCGTCTGAGGAGGACCTTTCACCTGCCAAGACTTCCAGGTGCCTGGGGAAGACCTTTCACCTGCCAAGACTTGTGCTGGAAGACCTTTCACCTCTAGACTTCCATGTCTGAGTAAAACCTCTCACCTATCAAAACTTTCCAGCATCTTAGGAAGATCTCGCCAGTTAATACTTCCATGTGTTTGAAGAAAACCTCACACTAGTCAAGATTTCTCAGTGCCTGAGAAAGAACTCTGTTTCTCAGGAAAAGCCTTAGCCTGCTAAGACTTCTTTTTGTTCAAGGAAGACCTCTCATTTGCCAAGACTTCTCTGTGGCTGAGAAAGAATTCTTAGGTGCCTAGACTTCCTTTGACTAAGATTTCCCACTTCCCAAAATCTTCTCTCGGGCCCTACGCTCCTCGCCTTTCCAGGTTCATAAACACTTATTATAACCCACTTCTCGCATCCGACCCTTATTTTAATCCACATAATCTTTGAATTTATGCATTTATATCCCCTCGTCTCATTCCATAACTGATCCTTCAAGATTATTGCTACCCCTTCCTTAGCTCTAGCTCTTTCATATACTTCTGCCCTAATCTCATTTATTTCTCCCCACTGAAACTCACCAACCCCCTTCAGTTTTGTTTCGCTTAGAGCTAGGGCATTCAACATCTTTTCATTCATAGCATTGGTAATCATCTTATCTGCACTACATCCACGCACATTCAAATATCCCAGCTTTATGAAGTTGTTCTTATTATTTTTAGTAATTAATACAGGAGAAGGTGTTACTAGCCCCTTGCTCCCAGCATTTTAGTCGCCTCTTACGACATGCATGGCTTACGGAGGAAAGATTTTTTTTTCACTTCCCCATGGAGATGAAAGGAAATAGATAAGAACAAGAACTATTTAGAAAATAAATATTCAGATCGGTGTGTGTACATATCAGTGTACATGTATATGTAGTGTGTGTACATATCAGTGTACATGTATATGTAGTGTGACTTAAGTGTATATAGAGTTGAAAGACGTACCTGTTTCATTGAATGTTTATGAGACAGAAAGAAAAAGACACCAGCAGTCCTACCTTTATGTAAGACAATTACAGGTTTCTATTTCATACGCATTTGGCAGGACGGTAGTAACTCCCTGAGTGGTTGCTGTCTACCAGCCTACTACTTATATAGGCACATATAAGTACATTTAATATGTAAATTTATCCTAGGCTAAACCAATAAAGTAAAACCTGTGACTCACTTCTGCTCGGAAGTCACAGAAACAAATTTGATTAATAAAACTGATACAATAAAACTTACACAACCTAAACTGGAGAGAAAAGCTTCCTCTGAGGACAACACAGCAGAACTAAAGTTTAGAGCTGCTGAGAAAATGCATTTCTCAGTTGTTGTACAGAATACATAAAATGCATCTAAAAGCCTATCCCCAAGAAACATTTCATTTCATACAATGCATCAGACACTAAAGATTGAGGCCATTCACAATTTTAATTTTAATAAGAGAAAAACGCTAAAACCCTATGGATCATAAAGTGCTTATGGAATGCGAGGCATTTAGATTCGATCCAAGGAAGGAGAAGATAATCCAATTCTTTGTATCAACTGCCCCTCACCAGCATCAAGGTAAACATCGTCAGGAAACAATCAGTTATGTAATGAAAAATATCTATATACAATTTTGTGATTAAAAGTAACCAAATGGCACCGAAACACTCCATTAATAATATCAACCATTATATAAGTAGGATGATGAATGAGACTTTTGCAACAATCAGGTGAGTTTATTGTGGAAACGTTTCACCAGCCAGTGGCTTCGTCAGTCCAATACAGAAGAGAACGGTGGAAGAAGAAAAAGAGTTGGAGGTAATCAGTCCCTCAGCCTGGAGTCCATGTATTCAGTCCATCAGTCTTGATAAAAGCACAGCATATGAGCGGAAAATGGGCTAATATGTTGCAGATTGAAAATTTGAAGCCTATCGTATAAAGCCATCTGAAGCCATTAAGGAAAGCCTTGTGGCAGGTTAGTGGGAGACGAGAGCACCGCTGCCTACATTGTGTCACCTCTGGCACAAGATAAAAATTAAAACTGCTATAAAAATGCCAAATTTAAATATTTCTAAATTTTCTGTTTCTATTTAGTTTCAAATTCTCTACAATCTTTTAGGAAAAGCATTAGATTTTTAAGAAAATGGAATTTGATTAAAAAATCTATTAATTGGTAAAATGGCATTAACGATGCCTAAATTTAATAAAAAAAATACTTGTAATGACGATACACCAAGGCATAAGTGGAGCGAACCAGAAGAAACATTTAGTCATTATACTGAAACCAATTTAATTAATAATATTGACAATTTAAAGTTTTTAAAGTGCAAAATAAAAGTCAGGCTTTCTTTTAAAAAGGTCATCAACAGTTTGAAGTCTATCAGAAAAAGAATTCTCCAATAATTGATCTGAATCCTGATTGGAAAGTCTATCATTTTCCTCAAAATTTCAAATTCTCACCTCAGTAGTTATTACAAAGACAGGTGGTTCTCTGCTGGCCTGTCACACCAGTCGTAAATAAATCAGCAATAATAAGAAGTCAGCAGGAGAGAGGAACGACAAGGCAAATAAGCATGGGTAAATTTATTTACCCATATATTCCGTCACCAAAAAATATATACAATATGTACAATATTAATAAGAAAGATTGAAGATTGTAATGTTACATATGAGAGCCACTCAAAGCAGTAGTGGTCACGACTTCACCTGAAGTGATATGATCCACGGGATCGGTAGGTTGAACTGGAGAATAAGCACAGTAGTGGGGCCCCAGCACTACTACACTCAGAACTGCAGGTTCACTGGTCGAGAGGGTATGCCAAAATGTTGTGAACGTCGAATAAAATATAACATACTCGGCATATGCCTCAATAGTCTTAACTTTTAGGGTATCAGTCACTGTGCATCAGTACTAATATTTTGAAGCTGATTTGACGAGGCATTCTTTAGTTACTGAACGAAAATCAATATCCTTATTTATTTAATATAATTGCAAAATTTGAATTTATACAGTTCAGTAACAACACAAACCTTGTTTCTTGGAAAACACTATTGCAGTAAATTTGAAGCCGATCAGATGACGCATTCTGCAATTACTACACAGATTCCATCTATACATAATTTTACAAAATACACTTAAAGCTTTGACAAATTTGCACGCACACAAACCAAACTTAATGGACCATAGGCTGCAGCAGCCATTGAATTTTGAGACCATTTAGAAGTGGAAGACTCAGCTATATTTAATGTGATTCAACGGGAATAAAAATGTCACTCTGTTTCACTTGAATTCGCTCTCCAGCGTCGGAGAATTACGAAGTATTTTTTTTTAATGTTTAAAGATACGTCTTTGAGGGTTTTGAAAGTTGTCGGAGCCTTTCCATAATCTTAGGCATAGGTTCTACAACTTTGGTCACAGGGCACTTGCACATACCAATTGTTTCTAGAAATTTTGCAATGAAATTTGAAGCCGATCGGATGAGGCCTTCTCGTGATATGACCGAAATGAAAATGAGAAGAAAAAATAAACGAAAAATATATGGAAAAAATCAGGCCCGCCTTTCATTCTTAGGGGGATCACCAACAAACCTCTAGCTATCTTATAGAGGGAACTTGAAAGATTCATCAAGACGACTCCCGATCAACAGGGTTGTGGTGCATATGTGGGGCTGCGAGAGGTGGGCACTAACTGCTAGATCGATCAGGCAAACAACCAGGAGACACTGGTCTGGGACTGGGCCGTGTGGCCAAAGACCTCTGGAAGCGACTCCAGGTAATCTCTAGGTAAACTACTTAAAGGTCCCCTCGGGGATACCAAATAATAAAATAATTGTAACCAGGCTTCCTCAGCATTTTGTATTTCCCATCAAGTCATGACTCCCGTGTAATTGGGTATGGGATCCCCTTATGCCCGGAGCTTAGGACGCTAGTTCCTGGCTCCCTCTCCTAGAAACTGGCTCTGGCTATAATTGAGCAGATAATAATAACAAAACAATATAAACATAATGAGAATGATTTTAAATATAAAATAATATTTTTCAAGGAATGGGCTCCTTGGCACGATAAAGAGGCTTTTGGTCTGAGGACTTGGACCCTTTGGTCTTCTTCCTTCGACCGACCCTAATTACCCCCCAATCCCTACCCTATCCTTCCCAACAATTCTTTCCTTAACCTGTCCTTTCCCCATCCCTCCCCTCTCCTTCTTTTCTTGCTTTTGGCCTTTGGGGTCTTTACCTCTGAAATTCTAGCTCCTAGGCTGGGGAATTGGTGTCTATATGCGTTCCATTCCGTTGAGGTCATTGGTGGTGGTGGTGTTTGCCGGGGAATGTGGATCATCTGGGGATGTCCTGATATCCCTCTGGAGTTCAAGAAGGTGGCTAAGAGTGCCCTTCGGGTGATGGGTGTATCTCTGGAGGCTGCTTGTTGGTCAGGAGGTGGTGGCCGAGAGAGGTATGCCTTGTGGCGGGTTTCTGGCCGCCCTCTTTTTTATTCACCGAAGTCGCTTGGTGGATGTGAGGTTGCTATCCTAGATTGCTTGTTTACCGCCGTGAAGGCTAGGGTATGGCGCGGGTTCCATGTAGCATCTGCACTGATGGCTACACTGAGGCCCTCTTGGGCATGGAGGGGATATACAATCCCTTTCATTCCTACTGGGAACTATCCCGTCATATTCCTCCCTTTTTTTTTTAATAAATAAAAAAGTGGAAACTATAATGGAGACTCATAACATTACTTGCCCCCCTCCCGGGCCCTTTCTCGCAGCACCCCTTACAGACCCTGGAACGCCTTCGGGCCATTCTTCGAACCTCTCTTCCAACCCAGTAATTCTCCGGGTAACGTTCTGTTACCCCTCTTTGGTACCGCGGTTTGATCGATACCTTAGACACTTCCGACCTCCGCAGCTTTAACTATGATCCCGGCTTCTCCACACACAGTCCGTCGATTTTCGAATTGTACACACAACTCTGGATGGTCCACCTCTAACCTTCCATCCAAACGACCTCGACCTGTCACCGATGACCCTCCCACAGTTTCCTCTCACGTTTTTACGGAACGTCCAACTAAGCAATTCCTCTCCTCATGCTCTATGTTTCAAAGTCTTCTTGGACAAAATTCTTAATGCTCCAACCAACTTCTACTGACTGTCTTTCAGACCACAGCATCAGCAAGGCACTCCATTGCCATGGTGGGCAGAACATTTCCTTTCATGTTCATAAGAGTGGCACATGTGTCACTTCTTAACGTTGTTAACAACTCACCAGTTACGATTCGCAAGCACATCGCTATTAATTCTTGCTGTGGATCTATTGCCTACCACATACGATCGTACAACACGACTTTCTCGCGTGTAATGAAGACATTCTGGAGCAACTTGAGCTCCAGAATGTCTTCATTGATCAACTTTAATGATCTCCCGATCATTAAGGTTAACACTTACATTCTCCCTGTCCGCGGTCTGAGGTGCTATCCTTGCAATATAGTGAGGCTAACTTTTGAGAGCCGTGAACTGCCACTATCTGTTTACGCAGCGGGACAACGCCTACAAGTGCGGGAGGTGACCCCGATGCCACATATTCCTTCTTCAAAGTCTACAAACGTGCTTCTCTCCCTATCTCTGTGTCTAGACCTTTACCCCGAGAATCATCTGATACTGTTGTGGAGGTTCATCCACCCTCATGCCTGCCCTTCCCGAAGTTTCTGTTTGTCAAGACACCTCTACCCTTTCTTTGGTATCTTCCGTTTTCTCTTCACTTTTTACCCAAACCACATCTCCCTCCTCTGCCAAGCTCTCTCCGACTTCTCTCTCATCTGAAACTACTGAAGCCATCTCTGCGTTTATCAAGGAGACAACACCTATGATGAACACAGTCTGCCCCCTGACACTTCACAGTCTCACCTTCGACGCCATTCTTCACGTCATCCCAATACTTCACTCCTTACTCGTTTCCCATTGCCTCCGCATGTTGACTTTACTAACCCTCCTGGTCTACAGACACCTGCAAAATGTTACTGTTACGCTCTCTCTTACCGATCATGACTTATTTACAGTGAGTATTCGAGGCCTCTGGGGTAATTAGGAAGAGCTTCAGGTGTTGCTCTCCCAGTTTTCTCCTGTTTTCCGTCCCATCCTGGGCTATATCTTATTATAGTCATCGGATCCTTTTCCCAATGGGACTTTTAATGAAAGTGCACTTCTTGTGCACCAAGATATACCACATTCTCGGGTCCTTGTCCGTACTTTGCTGCGTTACACTGCAGCCCTTATCTATTTGGACAAGTGGTAAACAGTTTGCTCTTTATATCTTTCTCCTTCTCGGCCATTATCTATTCAGGATGTGGCATCTCTGATTTCCTCCCTACCTCCTCCTCTCTTAGTAGATTTTAATGCTCATCATTTCCTCTGTGGATGGTCTCACTGTGAATCTCGTGGCGATCACTTAGAGGCTCTTCTCACTTCTCTTCCCCTCCATGTTTTAAATACACGTACTCCCACTCATTTCGACCCTCGCACTCAAACTCTCTCTTCCATAGATCTCTCAGTTTGTTCCTCCAGAACTCCACTCGACTTTATCTGGGCAGTGCTCTCTGATTTATATGGCAGCGATCATTTTTCTATCTTATTTACTTAATAGGACTTCAGAGATAATCCTTGATTTCAAGCAGGTATGTCGGGCAACCGACTTGACATCCCAGAAGCTAAACGCATTTGTTAGCAGGATTATGTTTTTACTGTCACTTCGACTTCCACTATGAGTGCAGTTTGGAAAAAATTACTGAAATTAAGTGGTAAATACTCTACAGACCCGGCTCCGGTTCTCAGGGTCGCTGCTGTCAGCATAGCAAGCCCTCTTGAAGTTGCTACAGAAATTGGAAATCATCTTGCCCGTATCTCTCAAGGGCTCCATGTATGTCACTCATTTTTTTCCTTCAAGTCTGCCAGAAAGTTACTGCCTTTAGACTTCTCATCTACCAGAGAAGAATCTTATAATGTGCCTTTTACACTTCCAGAACTAGAGTCAACAATATCCACTTGCCGGTCGTCGGCAGCTGAGCCTGATGGCATTCATATTCGTATGCTGCAGCATTTACATCCGTCAGCCCTCGCAGTCCTCTTATGAATTTTTAATCTTTATTGGTCACAAGGCATTCTTCCCCAGATGTGGAAAACTGCCGTTGTTCTGCCTTTTCGTAAACCAGGTACTTAGGTCATTGCTCTTACAAGTGTAGTTTGCAAGTTGATGGAATGTCTAGTAAAGATACGTTTGGTGTTGTATTTAGAGACACTATTTTCCTACTTGCTATAAATGACCTGGCCTCTTGTTCTATAATTAATATTTGCTCATCACTTTATGTTGATGACTTTACAATAGCTTGTGCAAGCACTGACTGTCGCCTAGTTGCAACCTCATTCCAAAATGCTGTCAACCGTGTTTCCCATTAGGTGACTACACATGGGTTTATATTTAGTTTTGTCTCTGATATTCCATTGTACCTTTTGAAAATGACCACTGTCTGGAAAATCTTTCAGCTCCTGCCCCCAACATCTTGCTCCTGGGAGATTTCAACCTGAGGCACCTAAAATGGAAGAATATTGCAAACAATGTGGTAGCAGAGATAACACCAGGAGGCAGCTCAGATGAAAACTCGCACACACACGAGCTTTTAAATCTCTGCACCAAATTCACCTTAAACCAACAAATAATAGAGCCTACAAGATTGGAGAATACACTGGACCTCATCTTCACTAACAATGATGATCTGATACGAAATGTCACCATATCAAAAACGATATACTCAGATCACAACATAATAGAGGTTCAAACATGTATGCGGGGGGCCCCAGACCGACAAAATGAGACCAGTCACGAGGAAGCCTTCACCAAATTCAACTTCAATAACAGAAACATAAAGTGGGACCAAGTAAACCAAGTCCTAAATGATATAAACTGGGAAGATAGCCTAAGCACCACAGATCCCAACCTATGTCTAGAACAGATTAAATCTGTGGCACTTGAGGTATGCTCAAGGCATATTCCTTTTAAGAAAAGGGAGGAGAAGATGTAAACTAGAAAGAGAAAGGCGCTCCTATACAGGCGAAGACAAAGAATAACAGAGCGGCTACAAGAGGCCAATATATCTGCAATACGTAGGGAGACACTGGTCAGAGAAATAGCAAACATCGAACTAAAGCTAAAGGAATCTTTCAGGAGTCAAGAAACGCGGGAAGAACTAAAAGCCATAAATGAAATTGAAAGAAACCCAAAGTATTTCTTTTCTTATGCCAAATCAAAGTCGAGAACAACATCCAGTATTGTCCCCCTACTTAAACGGGATGGGTCCTACACAGATGACAGCAAGGAAATGAGTGAGCTACTAAAGTCCCAATATGACTCAGTTTTTAGCGAGCCGCTAACCAGACTGAGAGTCGAAGACCTAAATTAATTTTTTATGAGAGTGCCACAAAATTTGGAAGACTCAAACCTATCTGACATTATCCTGACGCCAAATGACTTCGAAAAGGCGATAAATGACATGCCCATGCACTCTGCCCCAGGCCCAGACTCACGGAACTCCGTGTTCATCAAGAATTGCAAGAAGCCCCTATCACGTGCCCTTAACATCCTATGGAGAAGGAGCATGGACACAAGGGTCGTCCCACAGCTGCTAAAAACAACAGACATAGCCCCACTCCACAAAGGAGGCAGTAAGGCGGGAAAGATACATGATCATATACACTTGGAAAATCCTAGAGGGATTAGTACCAAACTTGCACAAGAAAATCACTCCCTATGAAAGCAATAGACTCGCCAGACGATGCAACAGTGAAAACCAGGGGTGACACTAGCGCGATAAGAGACAACACAATAACTGTCAGGGCCCAAGACTGTTCAACTGCCTCCCAGCATACATAAGGGGGATTACCAATGGACCCATGGCTGTCTTCAAGCAGGCACTGGACAAGCACCTAAAGTCAGTACCTGACCAGCCGGGCTGTGGTTCGTACGTCGGTTTGCGTGCGGCCAACAGTAACACCCTGGTTGATCAGGCCCTGATCCACCATGAGGCCTGGTCACAGACCGATCCGCGGGGGCGTTGACCCCCGGAACCCTCTCCAGGTATACTTCAGGTATGTCTCCCGTATCCCTGAACGTGATACTGTCAGATTTCACTGCCTTCTGTTTGATCGCTGGCTGTCCTGGAAACCTCACATTACCTCCCTTGCCATAGCCGGCTGAACCTCTCTAAAATCCTAGACCATCTTTTTTGGGGGAAGGGTTATCGTCGAACTCTCGTTCGACTGCATTAGTCCTAATTGTATCTAAACTTGACTAGACTATGGTGACCAGATATATTCTGCGGTCTCTCCCGCAACTCTTTCTAAACTTGATCCCATCCATCATCAGGGATTACGTTCATGTCTAGGTGCTTTTCGCTCCTTCCTCTTGAGAGCCTATATGCGAAGGTGAATGTTCCATCTCTGAACGATCGCACTGATGCCCATTGCTGCGTTATTTTGTCCGATCTCATGACCTTTCACGATCCTTCTACATAGAGGATAGTAACGGACGTTAGTAGAGGTCCATTATTTGTTCGCTGCCCCTGTTTACTCTGTCCCTTTCCTCTTCGTGTTCACTCGCTCTTGACTTCTCTTCAGCTGCCCCCTTTATATGTACCCTTGGAAGGTACCGACAGTTCGTGTCTGCTCTTTCCCCACTGCTGTACTCACCTAGTTGTGGTTGCAGGGGTCGATTCATAGCTCCTGGCCCCGCCTCTTCATTGGCCGCTATTGGGTCACTCTCCTGCGCCATGAGCTTTATCATACCTATTCTTAAAGCTATGAATGGAACCTGCCTCCACTACATCGCTTCCCAAACTATTCCACTTCCCGACCACTCTGTGACTGAAGAAATACTTCCTAACATCCCTGTGATTCATCTGAGTCTTCAACTTCCAACTGTGTCCCCTTGTTGCTGTGTCCCATCTCTGGAACATTCTGTCTCTGTCCACCTTGTCAATTCCTCTCAGTATCTTATATGTCGTTATCATGTCCCCCCTATCTCTCCTGTCCTCCAGTGTCGTCAAGTCGATTTCCCTTAACCTCTCCTCTCCTCCGGGACTAGTCTTGTTGCAAACCTTTGCACTTTCTCTAGCTTCTTTACGTGCTTGGCTAGATGTGGGTTCCAAACTGGTGCTGCATACTCCAGTATGGACCTAACGTACACAGTGTACAGGGTCCTGAACGATTTTTTATTAAGATGTCGGAATGCTGTTCTTAGGTTTGCTAGGCGCCCATATGCTGCAGCAGTTATTTGGTTGATGTGCGCCTCAGGAGATGTGCCTGGTGTTATACTCACCCCAAGATGCTGTGCTCTAAAGCTCAAGTGGCTTCTCGCTCCCTTTTTCTTAACCACTTCCGGTCTCATTCTCATGCCATTTCAGTTTACACTGATGGCTCTAATTCCTCTGACGGTGTCGGTGTCCCAGACAGTGTTGTGTGAGGTTATTTATTAGAATCAGGTAGAATCTTCACAGCTGAACTGTATGCAATTCTCATAGTGATTAAACATTTTGCTTCCAGGCCTACCTCATCATTTATCGTAATCTCGGACTCCTTTAGTGCTTTGCAAGCTATCAGAAAATTTAATTCGCCTCATCCCCTAGTTCTTCATATTCAACTTTGGTCGCACCGCCTCTTTAGCAAAAACAAAGAAATATTTTTCTGCTGAGTACCTGGTCATGTTGATGTTCAGAACAACGAGCAGACAGACTCAGCTGAGCGGTCAACGGTACATGACCTTGGAAAAATAAACACATAAGCAGTATAATGTGATCCTTTATTGACAACGTTTCGCCCACTCAGTGGGCTTTATCGAGTCACAGACAGATCTACCTGGATAAAAGATACATGAGTATTTATAGGATTTAGTCAGGTGGAGAATGCTGGGTCAGGTGGAGAATGCTGGGTCAGGTGGAGAATGCTGGGTCAGGTGGAGAATGCTGGGTCAGGTGGAGAATGCTGGGTCAGGTGGAGAATGCTGCATGTGACAGTCTTCAAAGTAGGGTGATGGAGTCTAAAACCTTGGGTAGCTTTAAAAAAGAGATTGGATAATTATATGACAGTGTTCCATTCTTAAGTTCTTATGTGGGATAGCGATAAAGAAGTTTCTTAGCAATAAGTTCAGCTATGTTGTAGAAGCCGTTCTGGTTGAAGTTGTTGGATATGCAGATAAGTGAAGATTCCAGGATTCTTCGGTATTGAGTGTTGTCTTCTCTGGCGATGAGTCTTGCGTTTCTGTAGTTGATTAAATGGTTGTGTGAATTTCGGTGTTTAACACAGGCATTTCTTGAGTCGTCAGATCTGCCTGGTACTGGTGTTCTGAAATGCGTGTTTGGAGGTCTCTGGATGTTTCACGACGTATAATTTGCTACAGTCATTACAAGGATTGTATACCCCTGCAGTGGATTGAAGCTTGTCCTGTCTGTTACTGGTAATGTCCTTGATGGTGGTGGATGTGGAGGTGGATACTCGGAATGAGGGATTGAAATGTTGGAAACGTGTTTGGCAATGGAGTTGGTGGGAAGGACATGACCTTGCAGTTTCATATAGAGGCATTCCATTCTTTAGATTAATTTGCTGTCATCTCTAGCCACCTTCACAACCATTGGCATAAAACGTTGGTCTACCTGGAGCCTGAGTCTACCAGGAGAGAATTCAGGGTCAACGCCGCTGGCTCGGTCTGTGACCAGGCCTCTTGTTGGACCAGAGCCTGATCAACCATGCTGTTACTGCTGGCCGCACGCAGTCCAACGTACGAACCACAGCCGAACTGATTCATAACAAATTACATTCTATCGAGCCGAGTTTAGGATCCTGGTCTTCTTATCATTGATGTTGTGGTTGGGAGAGTACGCTTTCCCGTCTTCGCATCGGTCACACACGTCTTAATCATGGGTAACTTATGGAGAGGCGCTCAGGTTCACTCTGCGCGAATTGTCAGGTTCCAATTTCAGTTTGCCATATTCTGTAGGACTGTCCAGTCTATCAGCAAGCATGCAGAATTTACCTTCGACGTCGTCACTGCTCTAACACCCTTGTTTTATCGTCCCTCCTCACTGACGACCCCACCTTTGACACACTCCTTGACGACCCCACCTTTGACACACTCCTTGACGACCCCACCTTTGACACACTCCTTGACGACCCCACCTTTGACACACTCCTTCACGACCCCACCTTTGACACACTCCTTGACGACCCCACTTTTGACACACTCCTTGAGTACCCCACCTTTGATACACTCCTTGTCGACCCCACCTTTGACACACTCCTTGACGACCCCACCATTGACACACTCCTTGACGACCCCACCTTTGACACACTCCTTGACACCCTTTGACACACCCTTGACCCACTTTTGACACTTTGAGTACCCACCTTGATACACCTGTCGCCCCACCTTGACACATCCTACGACCCAATTGACACACTTGACGACCCCACCTGACACTCCTTGACGACCCACTTTTGACAGACTCTTTGATTTTTGAAGCAACATAATTACACTGCTTATACTTTAACACTTACGCCAGACACTACCATGCAGCAGTGTAGACCTGTTAGCATTAATTAATAGAATAATAATAATAATAATAATAATAATAATAATAATAAAATAAAATAAAATAAAAACGAAACTGTTAATTCTCTTAAATTTATATGAATATTAAATAAGAGGAATGTTAAAATAGTAAGAAAGTCATTTTAGCAGGTAACAGTAAATGATGAGTGCCTGCGGACCCCCAGCGCAATTACCTGGGACATTCACAATACAAGAACAACTCTTTCTCTCGCCTTGTTAAGTGGTAAGTAGAGGCAGTGTGCCAGGTGGGGGAGATTTCCCACTGGAGTCTTCCATCTGAACCTTACTGTATGATAACATGCTGCTGCTGCTACTGGTACTGGGTGCCATCACCTCCAGCTGCTGCTGCTGCTGGTACTGGTGCCATCACCTCCAGCTGCTGCTGCTGCCAGTACTGTGAGCCATCACCTGCTGTTGGTGGTAGTGAACGTACTGTGACGGTGGTGGTGGTAGTAATGGTGCAGCCGCGGATGTCCATAATTTTTCCAGTGCTCACAGTACAGAAAGATAAGTTATACCTGTTATGTCAAGTTTGGCTGGTTAAACCTGCTTAGAATGTTCAACCGTATGTGTTTCTCAAGGTTGCAAGATTCACTCTAGCTCCTGAATCTTCCAAGTGTTCAGTCTCAGTGTTGAATGTTCCAAATGTTGAGCCTCGTTGTTCAATGTTTCAAGTGTTCAGGAGTCTCGTGGGTGAATGTTCAGTCTTGTTGAAGTGTTCTAAAAGTGTTTATACTCGTTGCTGAATGTTCAAGTGTTCAGCCTCTTTGCTGAATGTTCCAAGAGTTCATTCTAGTGGTTACTCCAATTGATCATTCTTGTGGCGCCTGAGAAAGCATCAAGTGTTCAGGTTCTTGCTTAAAGTTGTGTTCAGTCTCGTGGTAGAACGTTCCATATGTTTAGTCTCATTGATAAATGTTGCCAGTGTTCAGTTTCGTTGTGGAATGTTCCACATGCTCAGTCTAACTGCTGAATGCTAAGTGGTCAGTTTCGTTGCTTGGTGAATGTACCAACTAATCACTTTAGTTGCTGAATGTTCCAAGATGCCCAGTCCTATTTCAGGATGTTAAACGTTCCGTCTCGCTGTTGAATGTTTCGGGCGTTGACTCTCGTTGTTGAATGTTTCGGGCGTTGACTCTCGTTGTTGAATGTTTCGGGCGTTGACTCTCGTTGTTGAATGTTTCGGGCGTTGACTCTCGTTGTTGAATGTTTCGGGCGTTGACTCTCGTTGTTGAATGTTTCGGGCGTTGACTCGCTCCGTTGTTGAATGTTTCGGGCGTTGACTCTCGTTGTTGAATGTTTCGGGCTTAACTCTTTATTTCGGTTACTCCGTTTGAATGTTTCCATATTTTGTGTCTCGTTGTAATGTTGGTTGACCGTGTTGAATTCGCTAGTTCAGTCCTCTGAATTCCATATTTTGGCCGTGAGTGTTATGTTATGGACCAGCTGAGTGTTATGTTATGGACCAGCTGAGTGTTATGTTATGGACCAGCTGAGTGTTATGTTATGGACCAGCTGAGTGTTATGTTATGGACCAGCTGAGTGTTATGTTATGGACCAGCTGAGTGTTATGTTATGGACCAGCTGAGTGTTATGTTATGGACCAGCTGAGTGTTATGTTATGGACCAGCTGAGTGTTATGTTATGGACCAGCTGAGTGTTATGTTATGGACCAGCTGAGTGTTATGTTATGGACCAGCTGAGTGTTATGTTATGGACCAGCTGAGTGTTATGTTATGGACCAGCTGAGGTTAACTGCCACTTCTGCAATGGAAAGGGATAAGGAGGGCTATGTGACGGAGGTTTGGTGGAAAAATAATGGGAGTTTAGGTTATGAGTGTGAAAGGTTGAGTGTAGGGAGTTTGGTGGTTTTGTGGTTGGAGAGTTGAGGTACGGGGTGTGGTTGTAGTGGTCTGACGGAGGTGCAAAGAGGGGTGGGGGTGGAGAGGGACAAACACTATAACCTTGTAAAAGCAGCGGCTCCCTCCCCGCCATTGATTAGTAATTGACTTGGGTTTTGGGGTTAGACGGGAGGATGGACAGGAAGTGGACAGGAGTGAAGACAGGAGAACAGTAGGTAGGATGTAGAGAATGCACGGGAAGGTTAATTAGAAGAGAATGGATGGAAAGGTAGGTTGGAGGGTAGTCTGGAGGGTAGATGAGGTAGAGATATAGATGGAAACAAATGGAAGGGAAACACAGATGAGGACTGAGGGTAGGGTAGGAAAGAATAGCAGTGAGTGTGGACGAGAGGGTAGACTGGAGGATAAGTGGGCGAGATATAAGCCTTGTCGTGTTGGCATGACCAGTAATCTTGTATAATTCCATAGTTTATATTTAGTAAAGGCTGAAGGAAGAGGCTACACTCTCGCCTATTCTGACCCGAGGAACCATGATAACTACTTGCTTAGCGGACATTGTTACCCTGGCTGTAATTATTAGTGGGCTCTGCCAATCTGTTTCTGTGGTCCAGCCGGCACTGCTAGCCTGGATCTCGTAGTCCAGCAGGTACTGTTAGCCTGGATCTCGTGGTCCAGCAGGTACTGTTAGCCTGGATCTCGTGGTCCAGCAGGTACTGTTAGCCTGGATCTCGTGGTCCAGCAGGTACTGTTAGCCTGGATCTCGTGGTCCAGCAGGAACTGTTAGCCTGGATCTCGTAGTCCAGCAGGCACTGCTAGCCTGAATCTCGTGGTCCAGCAGGCACTGCTAGCCTGGATCTCGTAGTCCAGCAGGTACTGTTAGCCTGGATCTCGTGGTCCAGCAGGCACTGTTAGCCTGAATCTCGTGGTCCAGCAGGCACTGCTAGCCTGGATCTCGTAGTCCAGCAGGTACTGTTAGCCTGGATCTCGTGGTCCAGCAGGCACTGTTAGCTTGAATCCGTGGTCCAGCAGGCACTGCTAGCCTGAATCTCGTGGTCCAGCAGGCACTGCCAGTCTGGATCTCATGGTTAAGCAGGCACTGCCAGCCTGGTTCTCTTGGTCTTGCAGAGTGGCTCTCTCACGAAGATGAACATTTAATAAATGAATAAGGCTTGTGGCCTGTGGCTTGTTAATAGTGTACTTAGCTCACATACTGAGTAACCGTGGTTCGATTCCCAGCACGAGTAGAAACCTGGGCATTTTTCCTTACACCCTCTTTCAGTGTTCACCTAACAGTAAGTACCTGGGTGTTTGTCAACTACTGTGGGTCGCATCCAGAGGGGACAAGATTAAAGGACCAACCACAATGCAATTAACACAGACAGTCCTTGATAACGCACCGACTTTACTGGGGTATCCCGGGTGGCTAACCTTAAAAGTTCATACAAAATCTTATCGTATGCGTTATCTGCTGGGTATTAGTTTCACCTCACCATGAACTGGTGGGCCGCTGGCTTCCCTCGTCGTGGAGAACAGATGATCCAACTGCCACGTGTCGTTCTCAGCATAATAAGGTTCCACAGACAGGTGTGAAGGCTTAACTCAGCCCTGTCAGCATCTAGCAAGGCTGGCTCCTCCTTAGGAAAATTACTAAATGGAAAATGTAATGATAACATACAAAATAAACACTTTTATTAGAAAAAATTATGAAAAAATATTAAACAATTAAACATAAACATTAATCCTACTTGAACGATAAATGAAAAATTAAATATATAAATAATAAGTGAATTCAAAGCTAATTTATACAGATGTTCGCTGGTAGAAGGACGTGTCGATGTCCATGACACGGGAGCTCTGAATTAGTCCTTTTTTTTAACACCTCGCTGTTGTTGATGATGGGGGGTCACCGATGAGTGTGACTCAATCGACGAACGTTCCCACAACCAGATATGTGGATCCTCGAATAACCATTCAGAATACCAGGAACTCAGGTGTAGTAAGAATGATGTGTAGTTCTAGCTGAAGCACAGTTGTGGAGTGACGTCTCGTAACCCAAAGTTCGGTTGTGGTCCTTCATACACTCTCTGCAGGTGCCAGATGACCCTAGCTGGCAGTCCAGGCTAGAAAAACATAGTTACCCACCACTCGATCACTCCCATGGTAGGCATATGGCCTTTAAAAGAAATGGTGAGGATTTAAAAAAATGATTTACTAGAAAAGTCAAGTTAAGGCAGTAGTAACTAAGTCTCGAAATTAAACATAAGAGTGAAGCTCCTAGACAAAACCAAATAAAATTAAGACAGGAGCAGTGGCGAATACATACATATGTGTTGGGAGCTGCTAGTCAAGTGGTTATCCCCTTGGTCAGAGCCTCGCACGTCACCTCTCACCTTAACAAGCAGACTGCCAAACAAACTACATGTATCACCATACATTCACTCTTTCATTACTCCTATCTATTGAACTTTTCCCTGACAGCAGGCTGTCCGTCCTTTTAAACACAGACATGGCACTATTATAAAAACAGTCAGATGGGTGGCTGTTAACGGAGCCTTGAACAGCTGAAATATAACAGTACTATTTCTCTTCACCCGGCAGACTATATTATTGACTTTTACCTAACCTAACCTAACGTATCTTAGAAATGTGAAAGTGTGGCATAGCTGAGGAGGGTTGAGGAAGGAACCCGCATCAAGACAGTATTGAGAAAACAGGTGATGTTATCATCAATACAAGATGAAGTAAATTTTGTTTTCGTGAGTCGGTCTGCAATTTGAGTTGTGATTCAGACGAGTGTTCATTATAAATCTTTTGGAACGCAGTATTTTTTTAATGAATATGGGATGTGAGCACAAAGAAAAGTTACAAAATTGATTAACTAAAAATTACATCCATCTTAAATTAGTGTAAAGTCCACCGAAAAATTAAGTAAAAATCAAATTTTTAACCAAAAGACAGAAATGTAGTTACTGGCCACTTTACTGAGTATGTTGACACCAGCTTGGTGAGAAGGGTGGGAGGAGGGACTGTCCAGACACTCGTCACCTGGAAAGTGTCTCTGGGCATATAGAACTTCCCAATAGTGAAATTACACTTCTGTTATTATTTGTGAACTTAGAACAGAAAAGGAAAGTACCATTGACTGTATTACAATGAGTATCAATGAGTATCATGTTGCACTGGAGTATCATGTTGCATTGGAGTATCATGTTGCACTGGAGTATCATGTTGCACTGGAGTATAATGTTGCATTGGAGTATCATGTTGCAATGGAGTATCATGTTGCAATGGAGTATCATGTTGCAATGGAGTATCATGTTGCAATGGAGTATCATGTTGCACTGGGGTAGCATGTTGCACTGGAGTATCATGTTGCACTAGAGTATCATGTTGCACTGGAGTATCATGTTGCACTGGAAATTTGTAATTGAAATATAGAGAAATTACCTGATACACTAATGGGCACACAAATCACTAGAGTGCGTGAAATTTAATCAAACAGATTATCAATAATTTGTGTTGTAGATTATATTAAATGATCAAGAGTTCTTTGCTTAAACAAGGAAAGTTTTGCACACAGTAACCTAACTTATTTACTCTAACGACGTCAAATTCAGCAACTACTTTAACCAGTGTCACCTGAATCACTTACTCTTACAATGTCACCTGCATCACTTACTCTTACAATGTCACCTGCATCACTTACTCTTACAATGTCACCTGCATCAATTATTCCTACAGTATAACCTACATCAATTGCTAATTATATTTGGCTTCAATATTTTTTTTTTAATTCGCAGTAATACAATTTAGATTTTCCATGTGCTATAATTTTGTGTCCCAGAATACATGTAATCCCATACTCTAAATTTATTTTTACTGTAGCACCAAAACATTTTTTAGGTGACCTTGTCTCGGTGGGAGACGACCTACTAAGTGTTGTTCAGTCGAGACAAGGATGAATTAGACACAAGTGCAATACCTGGGTAACTATTCTGAAGACGTGTCGCCAGCCATTGGCTTTATAAATTCAGTACTGAGGTGATTAGTTGGAGACAGTAGAACAAGAAGTAATCAGTCTTTCAGCCATGCAGATGTTGAAACTGGTGATAGAAATTGAGGTAATCAGTCCCTCGGCCAAGGTGTTTCATCACCTTGTTCTTGATTGTTCTGATTCATCAGGTGTTGGACATTTGTCAAATCCATTAATATGTAATGTTTAAATAATGTTTAAATCCAGTACAAAATTGGCACAAAGAAATTTAAGAAATATATGTGAAATTAAGATGAAAATTCAACATAACTAGGTTAATAAATATTATATTTTCGAAGAAATGATTTATGCATTTACAAACTCCTGAATAATTGAAGTTTGATGTGAATCATGTGCACTTACTGGATTTATCTGTCGAATAGGTAAATGGCTTGGACACGTCCGCTGGGCCTGGCTGCTGAGCTGAATGAACGGAACTCCCATCCAAGCTTGCTACGACCGCCTCACTCCCTGGACAACTCTGTTTATAAATCAGTTGATTGGGTAGACGTTAGCGGCACATGTAGATAAAGTGGCTACGCGTTGGCTTGCCTCGATGTTGACACGAAATTTCGACGGTGTGGAAAGGAGGTTGGGCAGCAGGTGCAAGATTAGCAAGAATAACACTGCATAGTTGTAAATGAATGATATTCAATAATGACAAGATTAATTAGACAGACACAAAGGAAAGATACCCAGATGTTGCATAAGTCATCACTATGTGCAGAGGAAAAATATTTAGAGACTGCTAATTTTTACATAAGAAATATTTGAATATAGGGACGTGTGATGTCACCATTGTTGTTTAATATTTATAGATGGGTTGTAAAAGTATATGGTGCGGTCTTGAGGAGAGGTGTGGATAAGCAGTTTAATATAAAGTGAGAGTTTTCATAGTTGCTCTTTGTCAATAACACTGTTCTTCTGGGAAATTTTGAAGAGAATTTAAATGATTGCCCCAGGTGTCTTCCAGTCATTTTTCTTTCTAAATGATATTTTAATTACGTCTTGTTTCTTATATTTACCATAAAAAAAAACAATGAATATCGAGGAATTTGGGAGAGAATGTTAAAGATTAAAAGTAAACATAGAAAGAACAAAGTGATATGAGTGACAAATCTCGGCAAGAGGCGGGAGTACAGAGGAAGTAAATGTATTCAGATATTTGTGAGCGAGTTGGTGAAGGGTCCAAGAAAGTGGAGGTGAACTATCAACTAGATGAGGTCAAAAAGTGGGTGGTGTGTTGAAGTGCTTGTGGAGACAATGATCTTCGTACTTAGAGGCAATAAAGAGAATGTACCAGAGTGTAACGGTGCAAACATGTGCGAGGAGCAGGCTGGGGGCAGCAGTCACGTCATATCTGAGAGCAATGTGACGTGTAAATATGCGTAGAATTCAGAGCAAGGAGATTGGAAGATGGTGTGGAGTTACTAAAAGTATTATTCAGACAGGTTGAGGTGGTTTTGGCATTTAAAGAGAATAGACAGAATACAAAGTGCGTACATAAATCTATGGTGGTAGTAAGGTAAAGGCTGGGGTCTTCCCTCAACGGACTGGAGGGGGTAAAGGATGTTTTAATTGTTAGAAGTTTGAACATCAGACAAGACTGTGTGAGAATGTTAGAGTGGAGACAAGTGGTTTTTATGAATTGTTTGTCAGGGATTCAGCAAACTCTGCGTTATGAAAATTAAGATAATGGAAAATAAAGGCAATGAACAGAAAAGGTTAATTAATAAAAGTTTAAAAATATAATTAAAATAAAAATGACAATTATAATCAGGATAGTACATATTCTTAAGCCTGAAGGGCTAATGTAGCTAAGATGTAAGTGGTGTTGTAGAGGAGCTGTGGTGAGCCACGTTGAGATAAGTGGAATCTCCCTGAAGGCTGGACAGTGATGGTTGTTAGGGTCCTTGGAAGATAACCATTAGAGTGGCCAAAACTAAGTTCAAAAGATGGTCTTAACTCTGAGAGATACAAAAGAAAAGATTAAAATACATACTGGATAGGTGACAAGGGCTGAAGACCACAAGAGTACAATATTAATGTCACCCATATGTATGGTTATTACAGTTAGTAGTTAACAACCCAAAAATGTCGTCCTACCAGAGCAGGTGGGAATTCCACCTGACTCCCAGCTTACCAAGTAAGCTACCCAGATTGCGTTGCAGGCGGTGACCTCCTCCTCCTCCACCTCTGGTAAACTATCATTCAAAACGACACTACTCTAATTTATGTTTATCACCTGGACGTTTTCCCTTACATTGACATGCTGTTGAAGTGAAAGATCAGTGCCTGCATTCTAATGGATGGATCAGGATGCTGCAACTCAGATGGACATTTGAACTATGATCTCAGTAGGTTTCTTGCAATACAGCGACTAAACGAGTTACGGTGAATGTGTTTTTTTTTTTTTATTTGGGGGGGGAAGGGAAGGGGGATCTCCCTACCTCGTTGGAAAAAAGCCATTGTGTTTGAAACAGAGATATTAGTAAATCTAAGTTTGTTCAGATATAATGCAGTATTTAGACCATGATGAAAATAATATATATAATATACTTTTATATTCAGATTTTTAGAAGCCTTTGTATAAAATATATGACAAGGTGCAGTCTCTGGGATGAACGCTCGATGTACCGTGGCAGACTGAATCATTCAGGCATCATTCTGCCCTTTGGCAAAGCTAACCAATTAGTCATCATTCTGAATCGTGTCAAAGTTATTCTTCAGGCATCATTCTGCCCTATGGCAAAACTAACCATTTCGTTATCATTTCTCGTCATGGCAAAGTTATCATTCAGGCATCATTCTTCAATATGGCAGAGTTGATCATTCTATTATTCTGCACAATAGCAGAGTTCATCATTCTTTCGTCGTTCTGCTATATGGCAGAGACCATCATTCTATTGCCATTCTGCAACGTGGAAAGATATATCAATCATTCATCATTCTGCACCATTTCTGAGTTAGTCATTCAGGTGTCATTCTGCACCGTGCCAGAATGCATAATTCGGTGGCTTTCTCGCACCGTGGTCATTCTGAGTCATAGCAGCCATCGTTCTACATCGGGGGCAGAGTTCATCACTGAGTGATCATTCTTTACCATGGCAGTATGTATCGTCAATGATCATACTGAACCATGTAAAAACTCATGCTGTCATCATTCTCCATTTGTGATAATGCATCATTCAGCTGTCAATCCAGACCAAAGAGCTCATCATTCTGCATCACTGCAGAGATCATTCTCCACCGTGGCAGAACTAATCATTCAACAACGAAACAAAGTTCATTCTACACCGTGGAAGTCATCATTCTACATTGTGGTAGAAATCCTCATTCTGAGTCGTGGCAGAGTGCATCATTATTTTGCACCACAACGGAATACATCATTCTCTCATCATTCTACTACATGGCAAACTTCATCATTCAATGATCGAATATCCTGCACTGAGAATTCATTCATTCGTCACTCTGCACTGACAGAGTTCATCTTTCACTCATCACTCTGCACTGACAGAGTTCATCATTCACTCATCACTCTGCACTGGCAGAATTCATCATTCACTCATCACTCTGCACTGACAAAGTTCATCATTCACTCATCACTCTGCACTGGCAGAATTCATCATTCACTCATCACTCTGCACTGACAGAGTTCATCATTCACTCATCACTCTGCACTGACAGAATTCATCATTCACTCATCACTCTGCACTGACAAAGTTCATCATTCACTCATCACTCTGCACTGACAGAGTTCATCATTCACTCATCACTCTGCACTGACAAAGTTCATCATTCACTAGTCACTCTGCACTGACAAAGTTCAAAATTCACTCATCACTCTGCACTGACAAAGTTCATCATTCACTAGTCACTCTGCACTGACAAAGTTCATCATTCAATCATCACTCTGCACTGACAAAGTTCATCATTCACTAGTCACTCTGCACTGACAAAGTTCATCATTCACTAGTCACTCTGCACTGACAAAGTTCAACATTCACTAGTCACTCTGCACTAATAAAGTTCAACATTCACTAGTCACTCTGCACTGACAAAGTTCATCATTCATTCATCACTCTGCACTGAAATAGTTCATAATTCACTCATCACTCAGCACTGACAGAATTCATCATTCACTCATCAATCTTCACTGACAGAATTCATCATTCACTTATCACTCTGCACTGACAGAGTTCATCATTCACTAGTCACTCTGCACTGACAGAATTCATCATTCACGCATCACTCTGCACTGACAGAGCTCATCATTCACTCATCACTCTGCACTGACAGAGCTCATCATTCACTCATCACTCTACACTGAGTGTTCATTTACTAGTCACTCTGCACTGACAGAGTTCATCATTCACTCATAACTCTGCACTGACAAAGTTCATCATTCACTCATCACTCTGCACTGACAAAGTTCATCATTCACTAGTCACTCTGCACTGACAAAGTTCAACATTCACTCATCACTCTGCACTGACAAAGTTCATCATTCACTAGTCACTCTGCACTTACAAAGTTCATCATTCACTAGTCACTCTGCACTGACAAAGTTCAACATTCACTCATCACTCTGCACTGACAAAGTTCAACATTCACTCATCACTCTGCACTGACAAAGTTCATCATTCACTAGTCACTCTGCACTGACAAAGTTCAACATTCACTCATCACTCTGCACTGACAAAGTTCATCATTCACTAGTCAATCTGCACTGACAAAGTTCAACATTCACTCATCACTCTGCACTGACAAAGTTCATCATTCACTAGTCACTCTGCACTGACAAAGTTCATCATTCACTCATCACTCTGCACTGACAAAGTTCATCATTCACTCGTCATTTACATCGGTTAAAAATATTAATTTTATTAGAGAAAAGAAATATTGTTGCAGTGATTATAAATATTTTCTCTTGCATGTATACATTCCTCTCCTGACACTCTTATCTGACACTAATGACACTCATTTCTGACACTGTTGACATTCCTGACACTTATTTCTGATATTTATTTTGGCAAAATCTCGAACACCATCCATTGACCAACCCTTCATAACACTACAACAGCCCACTACCAGCCCTTCATAACACTACAACAGCCCACTACCAGCCCTTCATAACACTACAACAACCCACTACCAGCCCTTCATAACACTACAACAGCCCACTACCAGCCCTTCATAACACTACAACAGCCTCACTTACACAGCCTCTTCATAACACTACAACACCCACTACCAGCCCTTCATAACACTACAACAGCCCACTACCAGCCCTTCATAACACTACAACAGCCCACTACCAGCCCTTCATAACACTACAACAACCCACTACCAGCCCTTCATAACACTACAACAACCCACTACCAGCCCTTCATAACACTACAAACACTACCAGCCCTTCCCTCATACAACACCCTCACCTTCATAACACTAACAACAACAGCCTTCATCACTACAACCACGCCCTTCATAACACTACAACAACCCACTACCAGCCCTTCATAACACTACAACAGCCCACTACCAGCCTTCATAACTACTACAACAACCCACTACCAGCCTTCATAACACTACAACAACCCACTACCAGCCTTCACCTACAACACTCACTAAGCACTCTACACTACACAGCTCCTTCATTCATAAACTACAACACCCACTACCAGCCTTCATAACACTACAACACCCACTACCAGCCTTCATAACACTACAACAACCCACTACCAGCCCTTCATAACACTACAACAACCCACTACCAGCCTTCATAACACTACAACAACCCACTACCAGCCCTTCATAACACTACAACAACCCACTACCAGCCCTTCATAACACTACTACCCACTACCAACCCTTCATAACACTACAACACCCACTACCAATCCTTCATAACACTACAACAACCCACTACCAGCCTTCATAACACTACAACAAGCCCACTCACCTCTTCATAACACTACAACAGCTCACTACCAGCCCTTCATAACACTACAACAAGCCACTACCAGCCTTCATAACACTACAACAGCCCAACTACAGCCTCTCTAACCTTACAACAGCCCACTACCAGCCCTTCATAACACTCAACAACCACTACAGCCTTCATAACCTACAACAACCCACTTCCAGCCTTCATAACACTACAACAGCCCACTACCAGCCCTTCATAACACTACAACAGCCCACTACCAGCCCTTCATAACACTACAACAGCCCACTACCAGCCCTTCATAACACTACAACAGCCCACTACCAGCCCTTCATAACACTACAACAACCCACTACCAGCCCTTCATAACACTACAACAACCACTACCAGCCCTTCATAACCTACAACAACCCACTTACCAGCCCTTCATAACACTACAACAGCCCACTACCAGCCCTTCATAACACTACAACAACCCACTACCAGTCCTTCATAACACTACAACAACCCACTACCAGCCCTTCATAACACTACAACAACCCACTACCAGCCCTTCATAACACTACAACACCCACTACCAGCCCTTCATAACACTACAACAACCCACTACCAGCCCTTCATAACACTACAACAGCCCACTACCAGCCCTTCATAACACTACAACAACCCACTACCAACCCTTCATAACACTACAACAACCCACTACCACCCTTCATAACACTACAACAACCCACTACCAACCTTCATAACACTACAACACAACAACCCACTACCAACCCTTCATAACTCTACAACAACCCACTACTAACCCTTCATAACACTGCAACAACCCACTACCTACCCTTCATAACACTACAACAACCAACTACCTACCCTTCATAACACTACAACAACCCACTACCAACCCTTCATAACACTACAACAACCCACTACCAACCCTTCATAGCACTACAACAACCCATTACCAACCCTTCATACCACTACAACAACCTACTACCAACCCTTCATAACACTACAACAACCCACTACCAACCCTTCATAACACTACAACACAACAACCCACTACCAACCCTTCATAACTCTACAACACCACTACTAACCCTTCATAACACTGCAAAACCACTACCTCCTTCATAACTCTACAACAACCAACTACCTACCCTTCATAACACTGCAACCCACTACCTACCTTCATAACACTACAACAACCAACTACCTACCCTTCATAACACTATAACCCACTACCAACCCTTCATAACACTACAACAACCACTACCAACCCTTCATAACACTACAACAATCCACTACAAACCCTTACACTACTACAACTACTACCCACCATCTATTTTCCCTTCATCTTCATACTTTTATTTTTTCATTCATCATTAATCCCCATCCTCGTTTTTCCATCTCGTCGCCCCCCTCCGTCAGTCACTCCACCCTTCCCTTCACCCTTCCCTCCACCCTTCCCTCCACCCTTCCCTGCACAACCCCTCCACCCACCCTTTTTTTAGCAGACAACTATTATAGTTCTCTACCCACCCTTCACCCCCCACCATTATTCTATCAACACTCTCTCCACTTTCCCTCCACAAACACTACATCTCAACTCCATTCACCATTTACTAACTTTAACACACTCAGCACTTTACCACCACTTTACATACTCTCCACCACTACAACTGTGCCACCTCTCTGCCAACTCTCTATCAACCCTCCACCAACCCTCCACCAACCGTCCTCCACTAACCCTCGACAAAATATCTATCACCCATCTACTATCCCTCATCTACCTTCCCTAACCTTCCATCACCCCTTCTCTCCATCCCCCCACCAACTCTTTACTCACCTCCTTCAAACACTCCACTCACCCTCCAACAATCCTCCACCAGCACTCAACTCACCCTCCAACAATCATCTTCCAACCCTACCAATATTCAACAAAGTATCAACCACTCTTCCAACAACCCTCCACCAGTCTTTCACCAACTCTCCAACAACCCTCCACAACCCACGCAATCACCCACACCCTCCACCACCCACGCAATCACCCACACCCTCCACCACCCACGCAATCACCCACACCCTCCACCACCCACGCTATCACCCACGCTATCACCCACACCCTCCACCACCCACGCTATCACCCACACCTCCACCACCCATGCTATCACCCACACCCTCCACCACTCTTGCTCTCACCCACACCTTCCATCACCCACACCCTCCACCACCCACAATATCACCCAGACCCTCCACAACCCACACCCTCCACCTCCCACACTATCATCCACATGCTCCACCACCCACAATATCCCTCCACCCTCACATCACCACACCTCCACCACCCACACTATCACTCCACACCCTCCACCACCCACTACCCTCCACCACCCACACTATCACCAAGACCCTCCACTACCCACACTATCACCCAGACCCTCCACCATCCACACTATCACCAAGACCCTCCACCACCCACACTATCACCCAGACCCTCCACCACCCACACTATCACTCAGACCCTCCACCACCCACACTATCACCCAGACCCTCCATCAACCCACACTATCACCCACACCCTCCATCAACCCACGCTATCACCCACACCCTCCATCAACCCACGCTATCACTCACACCCTCCTCCACCACTATCACCAACACCCACCATCAACCCATGCTATCACCCACACCCTCCATCAACCCACGCTATCACCCACACCCTCTGTTGTGTGGTATTGAGAGAGGTAAATATGGGTATGAAGTAAACTCACGGATGGATGGTGGAGTAGATATATTACGTGAGAGAGGAATAGTAACCCAGCACCTCCTGCCCAGTTGTAGGTCTATAGCGTAGTGAGACTGATGCCTGTCCATGGGCATACACATGCGCACAAGCGTCTGACGTCACACGCAAAGGGACTGGCTATGTAAAGCTAGGAAGATTCTAATACACTACACAAGTGTATATATGATACTGACACGACAGCTCGGCCATGTTACATATGACGTCTCGGCATACTAGACAACTCTATAGGCTGAACAGACAGCTGGCACTGGGTGAATCTATACAATAGCAAACACATTATAACTTAGAACTAATCAGGATTAATCTTACTATCACACTTCTTGAGATAATGGTTCAAAGAGAAAGTATATGGATCTAGAGATAATGCATTATATATGTATTACAATTACAATTTGATATTTGATCGATCAATCTGCATTCATGCACTCAGCGGGTTCTGAGGAAGAATAAATATATTTACAAGTAAGAAAGTTTTAACAGAAAAGACTCAGCTAGCATGGTCAACTGTTAAAAACTCAGAACTTGGAGAGACCTTGAACACAAAAATCTTACTAGATACTGGAAATCTGATAACAAAACACACAGTCAATAATTCAGTTCTAAATTGGATTTTCTAATTTTCTATCTTTAGCTCACAACTTATGATCACTTTCCTACTGAAGGAATGAACAAACTCGGTGGAGTTGATTAACTTATAATCACTTTCCTACTGAAGGAATGAACAGGCTCAGTGGAGTAGATGGATCTCTTCCCGGCTGAAATAGCTCAATAACACAAAGTATGAGCAAAAGAGAACGGCTCTCACTATCTCTTACTGCAGGTAATAATTACTCGACACACAACACTTTACTCTGCAAAGGAATTACTGTCAACTGGGAAAGATCACTATCTGGAACACAAGGGACAACAACTGGCACTCTAGTGAATACACTAGCAACAGAAACAGCTTTCTGCAATTGCTTTTGCATCAGTGAGAGATGCAATAACTCATTCAAGTAGTCTTTCTTCAACAAAGCGTCCCCTGGAGAGGAACTACTACTTGAACTAGCAACATTGCAAGGATAGACTCAGCACTCAAGGCGGTCGGGATACCTCTGGTACCCTAGGCATCTGAACGCTATCTTGCATGCAAAATATTGTAGGGCTGAATTCCAGACAGGAGTGACAGTAATACTAGTAGTGCCTTACCACTCGGCAACGTTAACAATTAAAACACATATCTACAAGAACTAATCTGAACTTCACATTCTGCATCACTCTGGCAAATCTCTGATACAAGCTGGGAAAACAAACACATTGCTCAGTAAAGGACTATAAGAACTTTTCACTGATTCATAATCATTATGGCTCTGAATAGCAGCACACACAGTATTATCGCACAAATTTACTTGAGCTTCATTGCTTTGACTGGTAGCAAACACATAGTTATCACTTGAATTTACTAGAGACATGACTTCAAGCAAAAGAACAAGAATTTAAACGAAAGCAAAATGAACGCAAGTATACAGCACAATATAGCTTAACTGGTGTTAATGGTTAAACTATTCTGCATAAGTAACATGAATAATTGCACAATAACACTAAAGAAAAGATAACTCACTGGAAATTGACTTGGCAAGAAAATTCAACACATTAAAAATTAAAAAAAAAATCTAGCTTTAACTTGAAGTAACTGCAAGGTGAGTTTTCTTTTCTTTTAAATATCAACAAATATAGCAACAATTTAAAAAGAATTCAATACACAATTTATGAAATAAAATTCAATAATGATTATGGCAAGAGCAACAATCTGATGAAACAAATCACTAAAAAAAGAAGAATTGCATAAAACAATTGAATTATTCACTGGCAATAAATTAAAGTAACTTTACTGCTTGAATCACTTAGAAAGTTCACTGAAATATTACTTATTACTCTTAGGAGAATGACAGTTACTTGAACATATTAAGTAAACACAATAAAAATTTATAAAAGCAAAAGTGAATACTGTGAAAGTTAAATTGCACAAAATCAGCTTCAGAAATGATCAATAGTAAAAATTACACTGGGAAAATTATTTGCACAGAAAAACAAACATATCAGAAATAAGTTAGTTTGAACACACTTACTCTTAATTGCAAGCAAAGCAAGGTAACTCAATGAAACAGTTACTTAAACAATTCACTAAGAACACTGATTTTAATCAAACTTAAGAGTGAATTTGTTCAAAGGAATTATTGAAAACAGGAATAAAATTTTTCACAATATACAAAACTCAGAAGGTAACACTTACTGATTGCAGAACACAGAAACATCAAGGGATTATGCACAGGAATAATCAAATGACAAATATGTTGTCAGGTATGGCAAAAGTAATTATTTCTTGGCACAGATATAGCTAATCTGTTGAGAGTTAAAATAGGTGAGATACTGGCGCAAAAATTAATGGGACTAGTCTGTAAAATGAAGGCACATTAGCACTTTATAAAAATTAACAAGTACACAAAACAATATTGGTTGCAATGGCAAGAATTACACTGACTGCAACACATAAGAATTAGCAGGAAAATTACTGGGAAAAGGTTAACTAACTTGGAGGATAAAAATAATTTATGTAGTTACTGGAGCAAGCAAAAATTAATTACACAATTAACATTAACAAACAAGGGTAAATGATTAAATGATAACTCTGGGATAGAACACTTGGTGGAACACAAAAATTAACAAGAAAAAAACACAGGGACAATGCTGGAGGTGGAATATTGGAACAGAACATTAATAACAAAAACTTGGTAACACAACAAAATTCACAGAAATTATAACACAATAATTAACAAGAGACAATACTAGTGAAATAAAAAATTAATGCAAGTATTTAATTTAACACATAACACTTTCTAGGATAAGGTTACACTCCCAGGATAACTCAAAGTTCACTTGCAAATTGTCTCTAGATTATCTGAAAAATAAAAAAACAACAACACAGTAATTGTCTCTAGGGGTAAGACGTTGACTGAAGCATTGATTAGGGTGGTGATGGTGGTGGAGAATGTCTGCTACTCTCACTCATGGGAATCTTGGAGAATTGTGCATAAAATGATGAACTACGAATCTAGGCTTTAATAAAGTTGGCACAAAACAGCTCAGAAGAAACACACTCAGGACGCTCAACCCGATTCGTAGCCAATAACTGCTTGCAGGACCCAGTTAAGGGTGAAATTATCCACACTTGATACTTTGTGTGGTGGATAGCGGGGGGGGGGGTGGCTGGGTGGAGTGGGCCCAGCAGCTGGCTCACAGCGTCCGCGCTTGCCTGTGGCTTATGCCGTTTATAAAAAGCACGTGAATTTAACCAGGGTGGCTTGAATAACCCTGGATACCACAGGGATGGTATTATCACTCGGAACAGCGATACACTGCAGTACAAGGACGGTATAAATGCATGAACTCACGTGGCTGGCTTACTTCTCAGCTGGGTTGGCTTGCTGGCTTGACCTTTCACACAGGTTGACTGGCTTGGAATCTTGTAGAAATTAGCACAGCAAGGTAGAAGCTGGCTTAAGCCTAGGCTGACATAACTGGTGGGTGGCTTGGGTACTTTTGTCTCTCTCTCTCACAGACTGGCTCCGGGTCATCCCCTCGTAGGTTTTAACAAATTAACAGATGAGGCACTTAGCTGACCAGGAGATATAGTAGATATTGTAGACTCCCTGCTTGGATGTAGATAGCTGGTAGCGTGGTCTCTGGAGGCACATAGGCTGTCTGCTGTCTTGTAGAATTCTATCTCTCTATAACACCGTAATCGATAGAAATTACGGGCCCTCCGCTGGCACCACTTGTCGTGTGGGTATTGAGAGAGGTAAATATGGGTATGAAGTAAACTCACAGATGGATGGTGGAGTAGATATATTATGTGAGAGAGGAATAGTAACCCAGCACCTCCTGCCCAGTTGGTGGTCTATGGCGTAGTGAGACTGACGCCTGTCCGTGGGCATACACATGCGCACAAGCGTCTGACGTCACACGCAAAGGGACCGGCTATGTAAAGCTTGGAAGATTCTAATACACTACACAAGTGTATATATGATACTGACACGACACCTCCACCACACAGTATCACCAACACCCACCATCAACCCAGGCAATCACCCACACCCTCCATCAACCCAGGCTATCACCCACACCCTCCACCACACAGTATCACCCACACCCTCCATCAACCAGGCTTTCCCCCACACCCTCCATTAACCCACGCTATCTCCCACAACAACCATCAACCCACGCTATCACCCATACCCTCCATCAACCCACACTAACACCCATACCCTCCATAAACCCACGCTATCACCCATACCCTCCATCAACCCACGCTATCGCCCATATCCTCCACCACCCACGCTGTCATCTACACCCTCCATCAACCAACTTATCATCCACACCCTTCATCAACCAACTGTATCATCCACACCCTTCATCAACCCACGCTATCACTCACACCCTCCATCAAACCACGCTATCACCCACACACTCCATCAACCCTCGGTATCACCCATACCCTTCATCAACCCACGGTATTACCCACACTTTCCAACAACCTACGCTATCACCCATACCCCTTCAACATACGCTATCACCCATACCCTCCATCAACCTACGCTATCACCCATACCCTCCACGAACCCATGGTATCACCCACACTCCATCAACCCACGCTATCACTACACCCTCCACTACACACTATCACCCACACCCTCCAAAACACACTATCACCCACACACTCCACCACCCACACCCTCCACCTCATACGCTATCACCTACACCCTCCACCACCGACGCTATCACCCACACCTCCATCACCACTGTCACCACCTCCACCATCACCTATCACCACCCTCCACCACCACGTCACCACTACATCACGCTCACACACCCTCCACCACCACGTTCACCCACACCTCCACCACCCAGCTATCACCCACACCCTCCACCATCAGCTATCACCCACACCTCCACCACCCACGCTATCATCCCACACCTCCATCCACCCACGCTATCACCCACACCCTCCACCACCCACGCTATCACCGACACCCTCCACCACCCACGCTATCACCTACACTTTCCACCACCCACTCTATCACCCACACCCTCCACCATCCACGCTATCACCCACACCCTCCACCACCCACGCTATCACCACACCCTCCACCACCCACGCTATCACCCACACCCTCCACCACCCACGCTATCACCCACACCCTCCACCACCCACGCTATCACCCACACCCTCCACCATCCACGCTATCACCCACACCCTCCACCACCCACGGTATCACCCACACCCTCCACCACCCACGCTATCACCCACACCCTAGAGTGGTGACAATAACTTTTTTAATATATTTTATTTAAAACAGAAATTATACAAAACACAAACAAAATGATACTTTGTTACAAAACGGTTATCACAAAATACAACCATCAACCTTATATACTAACACATAACTCACAACTATACATGACCCAGTAAGAAAGACTTGCATCGAAGACCAAGGTACACCAAAGCTAATAATCATAAGCACATTAACTTGATAAATATAATAATCAAAAACATTATACATTTCCCATCCCTAATCCCATCTACCAAAAGGAATTCCCATAATAACATGTACCCTTTCCTCATGACAGCCACACTGACTGATGTCAAAAACTTTGACCCCAGCCAACCCAACCCACCCTTGAAACTCAACCACACATTTCCTAATCCCCTCTATACATAATTTTTTTTTCTATGTTTCATTACATTTAACTCTAATTTTTCAAGCTTTAACGTTATCTCCTGAAAACACTATTACAAAAGAACCTACAGAACTCCCCACAAGGAGATAATAGATAATACAAATATATTTACACATTCCTAACAACCAAGTGGTAACAAAACTAAAATTACGTTCATAACATATACGTGAAAAAATTCTTAAACAAACTAGTTACGTAAAATAATACGTACAAAGCACGATTATCCCCTTTCCTTATTCCCGACTAACTATACGTATTATGCAAAATATATCAAATCCTGCCGGACATTTATCATCATATATACAGATCAATCATCAATAACTATATAAATACATATACACGTGTGTCAACATCACACCAAAACTAAGAACATCACACAATCTCAAAAACATGATACCCATATCAATGCAACGTAATTGTTACACCATACCTTAACTTCCTTATACGAAAAATATTGACGTATCCTAAGTACCCAAGTACAATACAACATCAATTTCTTATTCAACCTACTTGCAACAATTTGACTAATAAACTTAATATCTCGAAACAAACCTCCTCCTGTCAAGTAGAATTCGTACATCTCTAAAAGGACACATTACAAATATCATATGAATCATTTGAAGTCATAGTTCGACTACAAGAATTGAACATCAAATCACATACACCAAAGTTACATTAACAAGGCTCAGTTATACTGCAAAACTTAAAACTGGATAGTACCGAAACAATTACCACAATTGTACTCTGTTAAAAATTATGAATATAATCACCTTTCCAAGACCACAGTTTACAGTCTATACCCTATGAAACAATTAATATGGTCAGTGACCTTCATGTTATTGCTAACGCAATTAACCAACCTTGCAACATGCTACCCATGCGTTACAAACATATACCCATCACTCTTGACATATATAAGATTCAATACATCTATTTTTTTTTTAACACCCCAATGAGAGGACTGCACTTAACAACCGAAACCAAAACCAACCCCACCCTACACCTCCCCACCAACCTCACTCACACCTCAAACAACCTGAAACTAAACCCTCACCCCACCTCCCACACGTGCATACTGCAACCCCCCACCTTAAAGCAAAAAACACCCCACCCGCCAAACCCCTCCCCCCCTCAACCACACCAAAACCCCTTATACTTGGAACAAGCCCTAAACACCCCCCCCTTTCCACTCCTAACAACTATTGCATTGTCAAAACCCTATATGCAGCTGGAAATTTAGAAACCCAAACCCTGCCATAAACCTCCCTATTCCTACATTTTGTTCAATAAATCCCTGCAGCCAAAGCATGAATTAAAACCTTCCTATTTGAACCCCTCATACTCCATGACAAAAACACGAACTCTAACATTATATAAACCAAAGCTCTATGCACTTCCTCCCCACACACCCCAAAGTCCAAATAAAGTGCCTTTAACACTGAAAACCTCCCCCAATCAATCCCAACACCCCACAATCCAAACCCTCACGCCCCTCCTCACAAAATATACCACGTGAAATGCGTTTCCCATTCACCACACCTATTCAAGACCCATCCCTGTGACTCCCATCTCAACAACTGAGCTTTGCCGCCAGTATCCCATTTAAGAATCTGTAACCTGTTTCTCTCACCCTAGGCCTCACCTTCACCTTTTTAACCAACCCCAAATACTCTTCCAATTATACAACGGATACACCTCACTCCCTACTATCTTCTCCCTCACACTTGCCCTATCCAATCTGCTTACTCACACTCCCGGGTCCCTCAACACCAAGAGTACCCGTAACACCGCCTCACACTCCCTAAGCTCCCTACCCCCCACCACTTCCTAACCTCACCCATTACTGCACCCACCCTTCTACCCTCAGCTCCCTTCATCATAAATTCCTGCTTTACAAACACACTTTTCAACCTTCTCCTCAACGGAATCAAACCCATCCCTCCATTTTTAACACTTGTCTCCACCACCTCCCTACTCAACCAATGCCTTCCATTCCCCAAATAAACCTAAGCACTCCCTTTTGTGCCTTTTCACATCAGCATCTAATAATGGATAAACCGCGCTCTAAACCACAATTTACTAAAAATTAAAACATTAATGACCACCACCCTTTGCAACAGCGTTATGTCCCCAACTCCCCAGCCCTCATTCGCTTCAAAGCCGAATCCACCACTTCCCCGAATTCTTCTCTCTTGCTACCCTGCCATCACTACAAAACACTATCCCACAGATTTTTAAAGCTTCTACACATTGCCAACCCTCCTTAAACCCAACGTTCCCACTCCAACTACCTACCTCTAATAGGTGTGATTTACTTCTATTAACCCTCATTCCTGTTGCCTGACCAAAAGCTCCACCCAACCTCTAACCCATCTCAAACTCTCCTCTGTCTTTATTAACAAGGTAGTGTCATCTACATAACCTACTATCCCTGCCCTATCCTCCCCTATGTCCCCTTCTACCCTTAAAACCTCATCTACTACCCTATAAAAAGGATCTTGGAAACAAGCAAAGAGGATCTGTGACAGAGGACATCCCTGTCTCAGTCCCCTTCCCATGTTCACCGCCCACCCAACCATCCCATTTATTTGTATCCTCATCAACGCCTCTGCATATAAAGTTCTTACCCATCCTACAATTTCTTCTCCAAAACCTAGCCTTCCTAAGATATCTAACAGCACATCCCTATTCACCCTGTCATAAGCCATCTGCCAATCCAGCCCCAACACCCCCCTCCTGATTTACTTCAATAAACTATTTTATTCTACTGTGACCATTCCTAAAACTTCTCCCTGGTATCCCAAATTGTCCCTCGTGCAACATATTCCCTAAACCTCTCTTGATTCTATTAGCCAAAATCTTTGCAAATATCTTATAGTCAGTACACATGAGCGCAATAGTCCTATAGTCCTTAAACCCCTTTGGTGTTTTACATTTAGGCACTAACACTACAACTCCTGTCCTAACTGACTTCTCCATTACTCCTGTCTCCCTCATGTCATTGAAGACCCTGACTAGGACCCCTCTCAGCACCTGCAAGTATTGCATGTATACTTCCCCCGGTAATCCATCTATACCTGGCGATTTTCCAGCCCTTAACCCTTTAACTGCCTCCCAAACTTCTTCTTCCGTTATGTCCCCCTCTATTGCCTTCCTATCATCCTCATTCAACCTTCTATTAATTCCCCCTAATAATTGGACACAAGCCCTCTCATCCCTTTCCTCTTCTGCAAACTTCCTACCAAACCAACACTCCGCATAACCAGTCATCCCCTCTGTAGTTTGCAACACTCTTCCCACCTCATACCTCCCCCCCCATCTCCTCTTCCACCTCTACAGATGTCAGCAACATACCCTGTCTACGCTTCTGAAATTGCCTCAACACCACCGCAGATGCCTTATCCCCCCTTAAAACCTCCTCCATCCCACTTCGTACCCGTAAAGTGTGAAACCTCTCATACTGAATGTCTTTCAGAGCCCTTCTTATTCCCTCAACACTCTCTGGATGCCTTCCCCTGCCTTCCCCACCATAACTATCTCTCAATAAACCCTCTAAATACCTCTGGTAACCATACCTATATCGAGCATCCTCCCTTCCCACCTTCTCAAAGTACTCCTTTATCCCCTTCTTCCCACACTCATTCCACCACTATGCCCCTCCCCCCCTCCACAGACCCTCCCACCATCCCTCAAAATCCACCATCCCCTCTACCCTATTAAACATTGCCACGTTAAGTTTCCAATAACTCGAGTATACCCTCACAGCCCCCTCCAAACCCGCTTGCATCAACACACCCTTGTGATCTGAAAAACCTACATCCAAACATTCCACTTTCTCAACCCCTACCGCTCTCGAAACATAAATCCGATCCAATCTAGCCGCATAATTGCCCCTAAAAAAAGTGAATTCTACAGGCTCGCAACTCGACAACCCCCACCGCATCCAAAACTTCCCGTAAGATCCTCAAAACACTACCTTTTCCTCTCGGCTCCACGTCCCTAACCCTAATAACGCTGTTCCAGTCTCCCGCAATGATGACCACCTGCGGCAGACCCCTGAAAGCATAAATTAATTCATCCCTCACGAATTGTTCCTTGACCCTATTATTCGAAATCGCCGGCATATACACTCCAATAAAACTAACCTGGGCCTCCCCATTGACCATCAACCCTCACCCCTCTCCCCTCCCTCTTCCCATGACTGCAAGACAAAAGGACACGTGTCCCTAATACCTACAACCACACCCCCTTGAACAACTCAGAACCTCCCACAAAACACTGATATCCTTTCAACTTTAAATCCCACCCACACCTATAATTGTGCTCTTGAAAACACACTACATCTACCCTGTACCTAATCAATGTCACTTCTACCCACTTTCGTTTGGCCTCATTTTTAAGGCCATTCACGTTCATACTTAAACACCGGAAGGTAACGGTTGAGGTTTCCCTTTTGGTTTCGGTTGTTTTCTCTCCAAAGTTATACCTGTGACCCCTCCTCTCCCACCCTTCCTGTCACCTCCCATCCCCCCTTTACCCTTATCATCCCCACTACCCCTAGCTCTTGTCTGTTGTCCTACTACAACTTCAGACCAAATTTTCTTACCAGGTCTCTGTGCTGGTGTGAGGACATCATTACCAGCCTCCTCACCAGTTCTCTTCCTAGATTCTGCCCTGTCTCTCTGGTCCTCATTTACCTGCTCATTTTGCACCTCCACCTCCACCTGTATGACATCCAACACAGCTCTACCACACCCCTCGCCTGCTGCCTCACCACCACCCACCTGTTCCTGGTTCTGCTCCAGAACCCCAATGCCACACACCTCACTGGTTGACCCCTCCAATGTCAGCTCTTCACTTCAAGAATCTCATTGAGATCCCTCAAAATCTCAGCCTCCTGACCAGTTATACCTTCCTCTTCCGTGTCTGGCCCAGTCTTTTTCCCTTCTGACACCTCCACCTCCATGCTCTTCCCACTCATCCTTTGTTCCTCCATCTCCGCTCTGTCCACCTCCACGCTCCATGATGTCTTCTCTTCTCCCTGCATCGCCGCACACTCCATGCCTTGTGACAATAACTGGCTGGTCCTGGAGTGGTGCTAATAATTGTTTCTCCAGGAGTGCAATGTGACGACTGCTTCTAGAGTGCATGGTGATGACTGCTTCTAGAGTGAAAGAGGATGATTGCTTCTAGAGTGCAAGGTGATGATTGCTTATAGAGTGCAAGGTGATGATTGCTTCTATAGTGCAAAGTTGATGATTGCTTCTAGAGTGCAATGTGACGACTGCTTCTAGAGTGCAAGGTGATGACTGCTTCCAGAGTGCAAGGTGATGACTGCTTCTATAGTGCAAGGTGATGATCTTCATAGTGCAAGGTGATTGCTTCTATAGTGCAAGGTGATGATTGCTTCTATAGTGCAAGGTGATGATTGCTTCTATAGTGCAAGGTGATTGCTTCTAGAGTGCAAGGTGATGATTGCTTCTAGAGTGCAAGGTGATGATTGCTTCTAGAGTGCAAGGTGATGATTGCTTCTAGAGTGCAAGGTGATGATTGCTTCTAGAGTGCAAGGTGATGATTGCTTCTATAGTGCAAGGTGATGATTGCTTCTAGAGTGCAAGGTGATGTTGCTTCTATAGTGCAAAGGTGATGATTGCTTTAGAGCAAGTGATGACTCTAGTGCAAGGTGATGATTGCTTCTAAGTGCAAGGTGATGATTGTTTCTAGATCAAGGTGATGATTGCTTCTATGTCAAAGTTGATGATTGCTTCTAGAGTGCAATGACGACTGCTTCTAGAGTGCAAGGTGATGACTGCTTCTAATCAAGGTGATGATTTTCATAGTGCAAGGTGATGATTGCTTCTATAGTGCAAGGTGATGATTGCTTCTATAGTGCATGGTGATGATTGCTTCTAGAGTGCAATGTGACGACTGCTTCTAGAGTGCAAGGTGATGATTGCTTCTATAGTGCAAGGTGATGATTGCTTCTATAGTGCAAGGTGATGATTGCTTCTATAGTGCAAGGTGATGATTGCTTCTATAGTGCATGGTGATGATTGCTTCTAGAGTGCAATGTGACGACTGCTTCTAGAGTGCAAGGTGATCACTGCTTCCAGAGTGCAAGGTGATGACTGATTCTAGATTTCAAGATGATGACTGCTTCAAGGGTGCAAGGCTGCTTTAGAGTGCAAGGTGATGACTGCTTCTAGATTTCAAGGTGATGACTGTTTCTAGAGTGCAAGTTTATGACTGTTTCTAGATTTCAAGGTGATGACTGCTTCTAGAGTGCAAGTTGATGACTGTTTCTAGATTTTAAGGTGATGACTGCTTCTAGAGAGCAAGGAGATGACTGCTTCTGGAGTGCAAGTTGATGACTACTACTGTCAAGGTGACTAATGACTACTTCTAGAGATCAAGGTGATGACTACTTCTAGATTCAAGGTGATGACTATACTGACTACTTCTAGAGGCAATGTGATGACTACTTCTAGAGTGCAAGGTGTTGACGACTTCTAGAGAGCAAGGTGATGATTACTTCTAGATAGCAAGGTGATGACTACTTCTAGAGTGCAAGGTGATGACTAATGACTACTTCTAGAGAGCAAGGTGATGACTACTTCTAGAGTGCAAGGTGTTGACTACTTCTAGAGAGCAAGGTGATGATTACTTCTAGATAGCAAGGTGATAACTACTTCTAGAGAGCAAGGTGATGACTACTTCTAGAGTGCAAGGTGTTGACTACTTCTAGAGAGCAAGGTGATGATTACTTCTAGATAGCAAGGTGATAACTACTTCTAGATAGCAAGGTGATGACTACTTCTAGAGTGCAAGGTGATGACTAATGACTACTTCTAGAGAGCAAGGTGATGACTACTTCTAGAGAGCAAGGTGATGACTACATCTAGAGTGCAAGGTGATGACTACTTCTAGAGTGCAATATGATAATTTTCTACTCATAGAATATAAAATATTTATTGCTCCTGAAGGGGAATTTAATGAATGTTCATTGTTTTCAAATAAAAATTAATTTAGAGTGTGCTTCTAGAGCTCCTAGAATTGGAGTTAGTTACGTGGTTTTGGAGCATCGACACTGGAAGCTTGTGACTGTACTCATCCAGTCAGTCCCGTGTCTTGAGCCTCACGCGCGCTCACACTATTCAAGGCCTCATTTCTCCCCATTATTCCTAAGCATAAAACTGTATATGGACTCTAGTTTTACCACATCTTGTTCCAGTGGTCCCATTTGAAGGAGTGTGTCTTCCGCATTGAGTCATATAAGTATCTGTCATGTCTTAGTCATGTCTTTAGTGGTGCTTCTCTATTCCTGTGTTGTAAGGTTTAGTTCCATTTAATAAAAGTCAAAGACCAGATTCGTAGCTAATCTCTGGAATTTCTGCAGTTTCTTGACATGTTTTCTCAGGTGGGTCTCCAGTCTGGCACTGAACATTCTTTGATGGTTTTGAATATATATATATATATATATATATATATATATATATATATATATATATATATATATATATATATATATATATATATATATATATTATATATATATGTCGTGCCAATTAGGTAAAACTTATGATTTTGGCTTAAATAGCAACGTCATCTTGCCATATAAGACAAGCGAAAATTTGTGTATGCTAATAATTTCGAAATATCATTCTGAACCTAACGAAAAAATATATTTCATTGTGTTTGTTTATTATTAATTATTGTAAAACGTATCAAAGATATATTTACTTGGATTAGGCTAAATTGAATTGAATTTATATAAGGTTAGGTAAGTTTTCATAAGATTCTTTGGTAAATATAATTTTTACATTAACATAAATGAAAAATATATTCTTCAAACGTATAAGAAAATTTTAGAAAGGACTTAATTTTAAATGAGTTCTTGCTAATTGACCAGTTTTACCTATTAGGCACGACATTATATATATATATATATATATATATATATATATATATATATATATATATATATATATATATATATATTGTATATTGAATATAGGGTCTTGGAGAACTCTTTGTTGAGTTATATGAATGTAGTTATTAAGTTAGCTTGTATTGTGTATGTTGCCGAGGCTGTACACTTGGTGAGCGCCTCTGGTGAAGTGGTAGTTTCTTCTAATTTTAGTCTCTCTCTCTTCCACTCTTTATTCTATGAGCTCTTAAAATGAAAGTTAACGGAATATTTGTGAAATATTACCTTATAATTGTACTCGTCGGTAACATTCCTCACACATCTACCTTTACTAATTTTTTCCCTTGCTTTTACTCTTGTTTTGACAATTAAATAGATTTTCATGTCAATCTCTGCTATGTATCCATCTACTTGCTCCACTTCGATGATGAAGACACTTGAATATCAGCGATATTAATTTTCTGATATTAAATTTTCATTTGCCTTACGAATAATCCTAAAACCGTATGATTAGGTGCCAGCCCATCCTCTTAATAACAGCCAGTATGTCACTGTAGCTAAAATAGTCAAACGAGTGACTGTTTAATGAGCCCTAAATTAGCTTAATAACCTAAACCAAAAAAAGAATGCTATAAACCGTATTTGAGAAATCCTCATTTAATTTGCGAGGATGGATCGATAACTCATCCTTTCTTTCCATCTGAACTTCTTACCCTGACATATATTTTTAATACTTTGTCATGCTAGGCTTTCTTCCTCTTACAGTCCTAGCATCAGACTTGCCTTCAAACCTGTTAAGTATATTGTAGAAGCATAACAGTTGTCTGCTTCTCATAACCTAACTTCCCACCTGCTCCTCTTGTACGTTTCCGGTTCAATATACCCTCACTGTTCTTTAACAATATTATCACTTTCAAAGATGTAGAGTTCACATTACCTCCCCCAGCCACGGGGTTCCCAACCTTCTCTTCACTTTTATACTTCTTGCTTCCCTTCAAGTGGATAAACTTTATTTCTGCTGTCCTCAGCTTCCTTCCAGACGTTAAATTTCACGAAAGTTCTGTTCGCTTTCCCTCACCTGTTGAAGATCCTGTCTAAATTTTCGAACGTAGACTTACATGACTCACGAAATCGTAATGACACGATTGCAAACAAGCCATACCACGGGTGGGGTTCGAACCCGCGGTTAGAGAGTCTCAATACTCCAGACCGTCGCGTAAGCCACTGGGCCAGTGGTGCCTATGCTAACCTTCCTATGGTGTAGAAATATACCTAGTTTGATGAATCTTATTGAAGCTAGTTGGCCCAGTGGCTTACGCGACGGTCTGGAGTTTTGAGACTCTCTGACCGCTGTTCAAACCCCACCCGTGGTATGGTTTGTAGACTTCTCTCTGTTGTTTTGTTCTGTTATATCTACATTTAATATTTAGGGAAATGTGTCTGTATATCTCTGTCTGCCTCTCCTGACGGCGCTCTGCAGACGACGTCCGTGTATCATTAAGGAATCTCTTTTTCAAGGTATTCTTTCTCAATGGAGTCCGAATATCTTATATGTTGCGATCTTTGCCTATGGCGCCTTTGCCGTTTTGTCCTTAATCGACGAGGCACATTGTCAACAGCGTTCGTGTATCCTTGGCGTCCGTTGTTAATGGCTTTCTTTTATTTTTTAATAATGACCGCTTTTGCCAACGGCGCCCTTGAATCCTTTATCAACATCGTCAACGGCGTTCTTTTGTTTTTGTCAACGGTGTCCTATGTCAACGGCGTCCCTTATCAACGGCGTCCTTTGTCAATGACGTCCTTTGTCAACGTCGTTCTTGTATCCTTTGTCCACGACATCTGTACAAGTGCGTAATTATACATCAAAGAGAAACTCGTCACAGCACCTCTTGGTGTCCTCTCCCTGCGATGTCAACTCTTAGATCATTGTCTTTTGTTTATTTCCCTCTTCTTTGTGTTCAGGTTTCTTACTCTCACGTTGTCTCTGCTTTTCTTAGTATATTATTGTCCTCCTCCTCCTTGTGCTTAAGGGTTTCGCTCTCACATTCTCTGTTCTTCTTTATTTCTCTTCTTTGTACTCAAGTATCTCGCCTCACACTTCTTGAGTCTTTTGCTCACTCATGGTCTTTACTCTTCCATATTGCTATGAGTTATTATTAGGGATGGGGCGACGCCAAAATGTTTGCCGATACCGATATTGATTGTGATACCCAGTTTTTCGGCCTATACCGATACGATATTTTTCAAATATTTTTGTTATTTTTAAAATTGTGTTGACTCTTCAGTATATAAAGAAATGCTTATTATTCAATGCATACTCAGTAACCCATAATATACAGCGCCTCTGCACTTTCTCTAGGTTATAATATGCTTTATCAAGTGTGGGGTCCATGCAGGTATTGACATATGTTGCTCTTAGATTTGCCATACGATCATTGCCTGCAAAGGTTATTGGGCTGATAAGCGATATGCTTGGCACTATGTACACCCCTAGGTCTTTCTCCTTAAGTGAGGCTGCAGTCACTGACGCCAAGTCTGTTCTCTGAATTGAAGTTTCCACTGATCTGACCAAACTTGAAGTTTGTCCAGATACATTTGAAGCCTTTCCTTGCCCTTGCTGGTTTATATCTTCCTCATTAGTTTTACATCGTCGGGAAACAGAGATGTTTTATTCAATCCCAAGTGGAATATCATTCACATATATCAGAAACAGTATTGGTCCCAATACCGATCCTTGCAGAACCCTGCTTATCACTCCCTATTCTAACAGCTCTTGCAGTCCAAGAATATGCAAGCTACCCATCCCTCTCTTCCCTGTCTCACTTCTGTCATTTTTCTTATACATCTCCCATCTCTAAACTCGTGCCGATTACTGTCTATGAAGTCACTTCCCTTCATGTACTCTACCTCCTTATCTTTATCTTCTCTATCACCCTGCATGACATATGACTCATCTGAGTCTTTAACTTCCAGTTTTGTCCCCGAATTCCAGTTTCTCGCCACATAAATAGCTTGTCCCTATCCACTCAATAAATTCCCATGAATATTCTGTATGTTGTTATATTTACCCTGGTTCTTCTGTCCTCCAATGCTGCTGAATAAATTACATCAGCCTCTCCTCTAAACTCATTCCCCATGCGTACTTCTTCACTTTCTCCTGTTTCTTAAGATGCTTCCTCTTGTGTGCACTCCATACTGGTGCTGAGTACTCCAAGATGGGCCTGACATATGTTGTATAAAGTGCCCGGAAAGATACTTTATTAAGATTCCTGAAGGTCTCTCATAGAGTTGAATGGTAAGCATTGGCAGCTGGAGCTAGTGTGTGTACTCACCTAATTGTACTTACCTAATTGTGGTTGTAGTGGTCGAATCACAGCTCCTGACCTCGCCTCTTCACTTGTCGCTTTATCATACATCTTCTTAAATCTATGTATGGATCCTGCCTCCACTACATCACTTCCCAGACTATTCCACTTCCTGACAACTCTGTGACTGAAGAAATACTTCCTAACATCCCTGTGATTCATCTAAGTCTTCAACTTCCAACTGTGTCCCCTTGTTGCTGTGTCCCATCTCTGGAACATCCTGTCTCTGTCCACCTTGCCGATTCCTCTCAATATTTTACATGTTGTTTTCATATCCCTATCTCTCCTGTCTTCCAGTGTCGTCAGGTCAATTTTGCTTAACCTCTCTTCGTAGGACATACCCCTTAGCTACGGGACTTGTCTTGTTACAAACCTTTGCACTTTCTCTAGTTTCCTTACATGCTTGGCTAGGTGGGTTCCAAACTGGTGCTGCATACTCCAATATGGGCCTAACATACACAGTGTACAGGGTCCTGAACGATTTCTTTTTAAGATGTCGGAATGCTGTTCTTAGGTTTGCTAGGCGCCCGTATACTGCAACGGTTATTTGGTTGATGTGCGCCTCAGGAGATGTGCCTGGTGTTATTCTCACCCCCAAGATCCTTTTCCTTGGGTGAGGTTTGTAGTCTGTGGCCCCCTAGACTGTACTCCTTTTTGCGGTCTCCTTTATCCTTCCCCATTCTTCATGACTTTACACTTGGTGGGGTTGAAGCCCAGGAGCAAGTTGCTGGACCTGGCCTGCAGCCTGTCCAGATCCCTTTGTAGTTCTGCCTGGACCTCGTCCAATTGAATTCTTCTCATCAACTTCACATCATCTGCAAACAGGGACACTTCGGAGTCTATTCCTTCCGTCATGTCGTTCACAAATACCAGAAACAGCACCGGTCCTAAGACTGACCCCTGTGGAACCCCGCAGAGTGGGCAGGCGCCCACTCTGACACCTCACCACGTACCATGTTACTTTGTCACAGAACTCCAATAAGTTATTAAGACAAGATTTGTCATTTGTCAATCCTGCTGGTAATTGTTTATGACATCACTTTTCACAAAGTGTGTTACTACTCTTACCCTGAAACGTTTCTCAGTCACCTTGAAAGGTATGCATGTCAGAGAAACTGGTCAGTAATGTAACGCCTTCTATGTCTCCTTTCTTAAATATAGAGACTACATTTACTTACTTCAAAATCTATTGTAGTTAGTAGTTAATGGTACAGACAAAGCTTCCGTCATCATTGTCTTTGAGGTATCCAGGTCCATCAAAAGTTTCTTTACCTCTTTCTGTTTTGTGGATGGCATCCAGTATTTGTCGGTGCCTTCTGTTCCCTAATCTCTCTGGTATTGTCCCAATTACCCCTGAAGTCATCTTCAGTTTTATTAACACTTCACAGACTTCCTTGTCGTTGTACGTGAGGTCTCCTCTCATTTCAGTCGAATTACCCGATTCTTTGCTGTCGTCTTTCTTTTGATGTGGCTGTGAATTATTAGTTTCAGTTCAGACTTTGGTCTTTGCTGTTATGTCATTCTCAAATTGTCTCTTAGCCTCTCTCCTCACCCAAGCATATTCGTTTCTGGATAATCTTATCACTTCTCTGTTGTAGTCTGTCATTTTCTTTCCCTATTTTTCAATTATTTTTCACTTTTTTTTTGCTTCCCTGCATCTCTGGTTGAACCAAGGGCTCTCTTTGTCCTCTTGTTTCTGTATCTTCTTACTGGCATGAAGGTCTCCTTAGATTCCCTTCATTTTCCAGATTGATACTCCATTTCATCTACTAACTTCTCTTCTAATTTACCAATACATTCAGGAAGTCCTCAACCCCCTCAAAATTCCTCCCGTCTAAAGTCTGGCTTGTCACGCTCTCCACCTACTGTATTTTAGTCTACATTTAGTTCCACTGTGGACTCGAATCTCAGGATCTCAAGATCAATAGTGCCCAGAGGCCTTTCATGTTCTAGTTTATCTATGTCATATGTACCTATAGTACATCTCCTCTCTCATTGGTCATGATCTTAGCTTACTGACTCAGAAAGTTTTCTCTAAATCATCTTCATCTACGTAGTCCTCCACGTTTCCAGTCCCACATGTAGGTACCAGTTCTCCCAATCTATTTCTCTGTTGTTGAAATGTCCAATTATAATTATAGTTTTGCTTCAGCTCTAAATGCGCTCCTGGCCGCTTCCGTGGTGATGGCAGCCATTGCTTGGTTGTCCTCATGTCCCTGTCTGGGTCTCTTTTAATTAGGTGGCAGGTTACATATCACTTTGAGTTCCTCAGTCTTTACTAAGCTCACTGTGAAATAGTTTTCCTCAAGTCTGTTTATTCCTCTCACCTCGTTAAAAATAATTAATTTCTAATTAATAGTGCCACTCCTTCCCTGTTTCTTCTGTGTGTATGTGTGTGTACTCATCTATATGCACTCACCTCTGTTTGGTGGCAGGGGTCGAGTCTCGGTTTCTTCACTAGCGCTACTTCAAGAGCTTTATCGAGCATCTTTTTAAAGCTCAACTCTCCAGATCTTTCCTCTTTCCGATAACTTTAAGACTGAATAAAAATTCCTAACTTCCCAGTGACTCATCAGTTTTCAACTTCCAGCTGTGCTCCCTGATCCCCGTCTCTCGAGCAGTCAGTCCCTGTCCACCTTATCTATTCTTATCCGTTATTTGAATGTTATATCACAACTAATCCTATGAAAATGTGTAATATCTGCCTCCTTGTGAGAAGCTGTCTCTAGCAAGGACTGTTGACACCGTCCCCCAAGACTCCTATCGTCTCAGAAGTGGCTTGTACAACACTTTCAGTAGTAAAACTGTAAACGGTAGTAAATATAAATTACAAATTACCTGATCGTTGGTCATGGACACGTTTATTAACCATACGTAAACTGTCCCTGAATTTCCTTACCTAGTATTGTAGCCACGTGACTTTGGGGTTAAAGACATAAATATTATCACCAACGGTTCTGACGCAGAGACTCGTTTCCACGATTCGTTGTAAGGCCTCTGAAGCACGTTATTAACTGCCAGGTAACGCTGACAAACCGTGTCACAAGAAATTGAAACTTGTAAGAAGGTGCTCTCAACTCTTTGTTAAAAGATGGCTACCAGCGTCCTCCTCACTAGTTCATTGGAGGACCGTTAGGTGTCTCTTCATATCTATTTTTCCCCTACTCATTTTTATCTAATGTAAACATATGATAGCCTAAAACTACATTTTTTAATTCTGTTATTACTTTTTAATTCTACCTAAAACCAGTAATTTATCAAATTAGTGTAAACATATCAATAATAATGTGCTGACTCATGATTTACATTTCATATTTTTGTCGGCGTGGTTTATAAAGACCTAAACTGCTTGTTACAGTGACCCTGTGGGATTTCTCGATCTCAATAAATTCCCACACCTTTTTTCATGTGTGTGTGTGCACTTACATATTTGTACTCACCTATTTGTGGTTGCAGGGGTCGATTCACAGCTTCTGTGTGTGTGTGTGTTGTGTGTGTGTGTGTCTGGGAGGTTCAATTTTGGTTTCCTGTTTCCTCATAACAAAGGAAACTGAAGTTCCACTTCAATTTTCTTTGTTATGCCCACGTTTCTTACTGTGCGGTATCCCTCTGGAAAAAATGTGTTCAGTTTATTACTCATCTGTCCGGACCTTCGTTGCTGCCACTTCTCGTGAATGTCCCTTCAAATATGATCCAGAAAACTAATAAAGGTGTGGAACAACGTCTAGCATGAATGGTACTTGTTAGATGAATCAAGCTTCAGTATGCGCGAGTTCTTTCATCCTGACGCCAACATGATACTCGCACCAACAAAACTCCACATCATTGTGCTTGTGATAGACAAAGGTCAGTCATTCCTGGACCGTCTGAACCACAGCACATACTGAAGGGTTTTGCGTGAGGTCTCAGTATGCCAGTGAACCTTCAGTGAAGGAAGGCTTGGCATTCTAATCAATGACGGTAAGTGCAGCGAGGATGGCGTGCAGCTCAGCAGTGAACGCTGAGGCTTCGATGGGTAACCTGTGGTTGCTTGGAGAGTGTGTTGCGTAGCGCTGTTTAATGAAAACTCATGGAAAAGGGAGTCCTTGCTGTCTCTCTTTGTAATTAAGTACAAACCAAATACCAGGCAATAACAACAAAGACATTATCGCTATCAACATCAGAAAGGAAATAGGAACTGCACATGTCTGGTAAGAGGGAAGGATGGGTCGATCACAAGGAATTGGGAATGTTCTGCAATGTATATGTTTAATTGCATCAAATATTTCGTTTATACCTAATTGGTCTTTAAAGTCACTCATCACGACAGGAATACAAGTAGAAACAGCTTTTTACATGTATCAGTGGAAAGAATGATACATATGTATACTAGACAGAACCGATTTTAATGCATGCATTTCAGTCATGAAAAAAGCAGTTAGTTATAATAATATATGCGAATTAAACAATAATAATAACTTGAGGTGCGTCAAAGCATCAGTATCAGAGTGTACGGCGTTTTTGCGGTATTGGTATCGAGTAATAAAAATATTACACGTTTGTTAAGAAATATTTAAATATACAATCTACCTCACAACTGTGAGGGTTACACACACACACACACACACACAGCCCCCATGGCATGGTGGCTAAAGCTCTCGCTTCACGCACGGAGGGCCCGGGTTCTATTCCCGGCGGAGCGGAAAAATTTCGAAGTGTTTCCTTACACACACACACATACAACAGGCCTAGTGTCTAATCGACATGTGCCTAGGATAAAATGGTAACTAACTAACACATACATGAAAGAAGGACTAGGGGTAATATGATAACGTTCAAATAACTGACAGGAATAGAAAGGGTGGACAGGGACTGAGTGCTTGAGAGACGGGGATCAGGAGAGCACAGCTGGAAGTTGAAAACTGATGAGTCCCTGGGAAGTTAGGAATTATTTCTTCAGTCTTAAAGTTATCGGAAAGCGGAAAGAACTGGAGGGTGGAGCTTCAAAAAGATGTTCTGGAAGAAGTGCTAGTGAAGAGGCGGGGCCAGAAGCCAAGACTCGACCCTGCCACCAAATGTACGGGAGCGCGCGCGCGCAGACACACAAACACACACACACAAACATACACACACACACACACACACACACACACACACACAGTCTGGAGGTCCCAAGGTGGTAATTGCAGTGATGTATAACCCACCACAGAACAGCAGTATGCCAAGGCAAGAGTATGATGAGAGTAATAGAGCGATGGTTGACACACTGGCCGAAGTGGCCAGAAGGGCTCGAGCGAGCAGGGCGAAGCTACTGATCATGGGTGACTTCAATCATAAGGAAATCGATTGGGAGAACTTAGAGCCACATGGGGGCGGCCAAGAAACGTGGAGGTCTAAGATGCTGGAGGTTTTACTGGAAAATCTCATGTACCAACACGTAAGGAACACTATCAGAGAGAGAGGAGAGGACGAACCAGCGAGACTGGACCTAGTATTCACCCTGAGTAGCGCAGATATTGAGGACATCACACATGAAAGCCCCCTTGGGGCCAGTGATCATATGGTTCTAAGCTTCAAATACATAGTAGAGTTACAAGTGAAGGGGGAAGCAGGAAGAGCTGCACGAATGAAGCCAAACTACAAGAAAGGTGACTACGTGGGCATGAAGAACTTCCTGCACGGAGTTCAGTGGGACAGAGAGATGGCAGGGAAGTCAGTAGACGAGATGATGGAATATATGACAACAATTTGCAAGGAAGCTGAGGAGAGGTTTATACCCAAGGGCAACAGGAAAAGCGAAAAAGCCAGGATGAGCTCATGGTTCACCCAAAGGTCCAGGGAAGCCAAAACCATGTGTGCCAGGGAATGGAAGAGGTACAGATGGCAAAGAACCCAGGAGAATAAGGAGAGCAGTCGTAGAGCCAGAAATGATTATGCACAGGTAATAAGGGAGGCCCAAAGACAGTACGAGAATGACATAGCAGCGAAAGCCAAATCTGACCCAAAGCTGCTGTACAGCCACATCAGGAGGAGAACAACAGTCAAGGACCAGGTGATCAGGCTGAGGAAGGAATGAGGGGAGGTCACAAGAAATGACCGCGAAGTGTGTGAGGAGCTCAACATGAGATTCAAAGAGGTGTTCACAGAGGAGATAGAAGGACCTCCAGAAAGGCGGAGAGGTAGGGTACACCATCAAGTGCTGGACACAATACACACAACTGAGGAGGAAGTGAAGAGGCTACTAAGCGAGCTTGATACCTCAAAGGCGATGGGGCCGGATAACATCTCTCCATGGGTCCTGAGAGAGGGAGCAGAGGAGCTGTGTGTACCCTTAACAACAATCTTCAACACATCTATCGAAACAGGGCAACTACCTGAGGTATGGAAGACAGCAAATGTAGTTCCATTTTTTTAAAAAGGAGACAGAAACGTAGCACTAAACTACAGACCAGTGTCACTGACATGTATAGTATGCAAGGTCATAGAGAAGATTATCAAAAGAAGAGAAGTGGAGCACCTAGAAAGGAATGAGCTTATCAACGACGGCCAACACGGTTTCTGGGACGGGAAATCCTGTGTCACAAACCTACTAGAGTTCTACGACAGGGTGACAGCAGTAAGACAAGAGAGAGAGGGGTGGGTAGATTGCATATTCTTGGACTGTAAGGCGTTTGACACAGTTCCACACGAGAGATTAGTGCAGAAGCTGGAGGACCAGGCAGGGGTAACAGGAAGGCACTACAATGGATCAGGGAATACCTGGCAGGAAGGCAGCAGCGAGTCATGGTACGTGGCGAGGTGTCAGAGTGGGCGCCGGTGACGAGTGAGGTTAAACAGGGTCAGTCCTAGGACCGGTGCTGTTTCTGGTATTTGTGAACGACATGACGGAAGGAATAGACTCGAAGTGTCCCTGTTTGCAGATGATGTGAAGTTGATGAGAAGAATTCAATCGGACGAGGACCAGGCAGAACTACTAAAGGGATCTGGACAGGCTGCAAGCCTGGTCCAGCAATTGGCTCCTGGAGTTCAACCCCACCACAGTTGAAAGTCATGAAGATTGGGGAAGGGCAAAGAAGACCACAGACGGAGTACAGTCTCAGGGGCCACAGACTACAAACCTCAATCAAGGAAAAAGATCTTGGGGTGAGTATAACCAAATAACTCTACATCATACGGGCGCCTAGCAAACCTAAGAACAGCATTCCGACATCTTAATAAAGAATCGTTCAGGACCCTGTACACTGTGTACTTTAGGCCCATAATGGAGTATGCAGCACCACGTAAAGAAGCTAGAGAAAGTGCAAAGGTTTGCAACAAGACTAGTCCCGGAGCTAAAGGGTATGTCCTACGAGGAGAGGTTAAGGGAAATCGACCTGACGACACTGGAGGACAGGAGAGATAGGGAGTACATGATAACAACATATAAGATACTGAGAGGAATTGACAAAGTGGAAGAGACAGAATGTTCCAGAGATGGAACACAGCAACAAGGGGACACAGTTGGAAGTTGAAGACTCAGATGAATCACAGAGATGTTAGGAAGTAGTCGGGAAGTGGAATAGTTTGGGAAGCGATGTAGTGGAGGCAGGTTCCATACATAGCTTTAAGAAGAGGTATGATAAAGCTCATGGCGCAGGGAGAGTGACCCAGTTGCGGCCAGTGAAGAGGCGGGGCCAGGAGCTATAACTCGACCCCTGCAACCACAACTAGGTGAGTACAACTAGGTGAGTACACACACACACACACACACACAAGACTAGTCCCAGAGCTAAGGGGATAGTTCTACGAAGAAAGATTAAGAAAAATCAGCCTGACGACTCTAGAGGACAGGAGGGTTAGGGGAGACATGATAACAACATATGAAATATTGCGAGGAATGGATATGGTGGACAGAGACAGGATGTTCCAGAGAGGGGACACAGAAACAAGGGGTCACAATTGGAAGTTGAAGACTCCTATGAGTCAAAGGGATGTTAGGAAGTATTTCTTCAGTCATAGAGTTGTCAGGAAGTGGAATAGCCTGGAAAGTGACGTAGTGGAGGCAGGAACCATACATAGTTTTAAGACGAGGTTTGATAAAGCTCATGGAGCAGGAGGGAGAGGGCCTAGTAGCAATCAGTGAAGATGCGGGGCCAGGAGCTATGAATCGACCCCTGCAACCACAAATAGGTGAGTACAAATAGGTGAGTACACACACACAGTCTGGGAAGTAATGTAGTGGAGGCAGAATCCATACATAGGTTTAAGAAGAGGTATGATAAAGCTCATGGAGCAGGAAGAGTGACCTAGTAGCGACCAGTAAAGTGGCGGTGCCAGGAGCTATGACTCGACCCCTGCAACCACAATTAGGTGAGTACAATTAGGTGAGTACACACACACACACACTGTGGCATAGACAGGGCAAGCAGGGATTGGTTAATTTCCAGGAATGTAATGAGAACAAGAGCGCTGGAAGCTACACAACTAATTCAGCCTGGATATCAGAAAATAGATATTCAAGCTAATGAGGAAGGATGAATTATAAAATAATATTTCCAGATGAAATGAGGAAGAAGACGAGCGCCGCTGATGATATGAGTCAAAAAAGAATTTGACGTGAGAGAAAACCTGAAATGTAGAGAATTCAATGACAGTATTAAACAAATGCTAATAGCTGTAAAAAAATAGTTAACCAATCAACAACAGGATTGGTGTCAAGGTCAAAGTAATCAACTGGTCATACTGAGACACACACATGAGACCAGGAACTTAGGAGAAAGAAACTAAAATGTTCCCTTACGTGCTAATTGTTACTCTGTGATGGTTGATCAAGTGAAGGGTATACATGTAACACCGTACCACACGCGGCCGATTGAGACATATGAATGACAGTGGGCTGAGTGAGGAACATGTCTGACACTGTAGAACAGTGTTGACTGGCTGAAACTTAAAACTATAATACATAGTGTTATCTGATGAATTAATTGAGATATTTGTCTGATACCGTTACATGGAATACAGACTGAACGAGTGACTGAGAAATATGTCGGACACTAATACATAATGTTGATCATATCAGTGGTCGGGAAACATGTATGACTGATAAGTAAGACACATTTGCAACACTTGGAATGATAATTACCGAAACGTTTCGCCTGCGTCGCAGACTTCATAAGTCGAGTCTATAGATGAAACAGAGTCCTGGAAAGAACGGTGCTGGAAGGCGAAGTAGACGAAGTTTAGACGTATTTTGATATAATCAGCCCATCAAGATAACAAGTCTCTCAACCCATAGCAGAAACAAATTGGCAGAGGCTTATCAAGCTGTCGATGAGGTCACAGGTGAGCTGGGCCCACTAGTGCTAGTAGGTCAGCCAGTAGATGAGGTCACAGGTGAGCTGGGGCCATTAGTGCTAGTAGGTCAGCCTGTAGATGGGGTCACAGGTGAGCTGGGCCCACTAGTGCTAGTAGATGAGGTCACAGGTGAGCTGGGCACACTAGTGCTAGTAGGTCAAGCTAAACACATGTTAGCCAAAATTTTGTCAACCCTTCTCAGCAAAATTTGTAGAGACGGACCAGACTGTATATAATTTAATCTTCGGAAGCCAAAACAATGGGGTAAAATTAAGCATATGTGTACAAGATATAACATTTCCAAATTTATTATTATAGCACAAGTATATATTGTAAAGTGTAACTATATATTAGCATATTTTCTCCAAATTGGTGAAAAACATGAGTCTTTTTTTATTTTAACAAAATTATATAATTTTTTATATTATTCTTTTGTCGTTACAATAAGGATACTGAAAATTATAATTATATAGGTATTTTTTTTAATAAAACTACTGTTTTATGTATTTTTATGCGCTGACTACGGAAATGACCTTCGTTTCTTTGGGAAATTATTAGCTTTCGAGAAATTAGCCACTTAACTTACACTTATTTACAATGAGGTGGTTTAGCTTGTCCGTCTAGCGTCATGTCAACATAAACTGCGGCCGCTGTAGTCACCTGCGTCATGTCAACATAAACTGCGGCCGCTGTAGTCACCTGCGTCATGTCAACATAAACTGCGGCCGCTGTAGTCACCTGCGTCATGTCAACATAAACTGCGGCCCTGTGTCACCTGCGTCATCAACAACGCGGCGCTGTGTCAGCTAAATTTCCCGAGGAAACGAAAATAATTTTGAAGTCTGAACAAACAAATTAAAAAAGTAGGCTTTTATTGAAAATTAGCGCTGATGCCTAAAACGAAACTTACTCAAAATATTAACAAATACCCAAAATTCACAAACACTGATGTACTTGTTACATACACAGGCACACGGAGATACACAAATGACACGCAGGGGCGTGCATGATTTGCAATGTGTGCAATGCCGGTCATAAACAATAAAATACAAATGCAACATGTTCTATGGAACAAATATCGTTACTTTTGACACTATTTTTCTGGAAAATAAAATTTTAATTAGTTTCGCAAAATTTATTGAAAAGCCATTCCAGGGTTAGCAGCTTGTTAATAATAGACAGTGGGCCACATCCGGCCCGAGGGCCACATCCGGCCAGCGGGCAGTAGTAGTTTGCCGACCACATGTGCAACTGGTGAGAGTGCAACTGGTGAGAGTGGCAACGTTTCGCTCTCCAGGAGCTTTGGAAAGCTTTTAGGAGAGCGAAATGTTGTCACAATACAATGTCACATTAGTTGTACATGTATCCTTCTGCCTAACATATTGTCGAAACTCTAGCAACATTATTAGACCAGTGTGTTGCAGTGTCTGCTAAGTATCCTATCATAGTGTATAAACCCGTCAACCTGAGAAGACACATTGACACCACTAGAAATCTGTAGTGACGAAACGTTTCTTCTGCGCTGCAGACTTCATGAGTCAAATACACAGATGTTTCCAGGATTCTGGAGAATCTCTGTATTCGACTGATAAAACCAGCACCACGGGCGAAACGTTTTATCAATAAAGATTCCTTGTGCTGGAAATGTGTCTTCCTTATCAAATTGTCAGTATTATAATCCACTGATTGATTAATTGATTGAGTAAGAGTTATGTCTGACATTGATGTCATGCATTAATATATATATGCAATAAGATCACAGTAAACAAGTGAGATCACAATATGCAGAATAACCAATGCGAAAAAATAATGGAATTCCAAGCGCTTTCGTGATTTCTCACATTATCAAGGAACTGTATATATAGTTCGATAATGTGAGAAATCACAAGCCTGGAATATCACTATTTTTCACAGTGGCTATTCTGCATAGTATATATATATATATAATATATATATATATATATATATATATATATATATATATGATGGGTCCACCTCTGGTGTAAATTGTGGGACCCATTGCCTCGGAGAAGTGATAAAAGGCTTCAAGGAAGAATATTTAGATTTCTTTCTGAAGCTATTTGAATATTCCACTTCTCCTACCACCCCATCTTTTATATATAAACTTTATTTCAAGACAAAATACATTGACAAAATACATTGACGAGAATACAATAGGGAGTAAAACATAGATAACAACTCAGAGCTACATGTCAAATACTTCGTCCAGCTCCCCGGCAGTGGGCCGCGTGCCCAGAACGCTGCAGGCATTATCCCTCTGGATCGCCACACTGAGTCTCTGAAAGAGAAAGCTGGTCGCCCTGTGGTCCCTGGTTTCTATGATGAGCTTCTCACCCAGCTCTTTGAGAAACTTTAGAGCACACTTGCCCCACGCTCCAAGGGTCTCCGACCCTATTGGGATGAAGTTATAGCAAGGGGAAAGGCCTTCATATTTGCGAGTCGTCTGGGTCTCCCTGTGGCTGGCAGCTCCACCCCCTTCGGCTACGGAGTATGGCAAGTAGGTGTCTGCCATTGTGGCAGCACAGGTGTAGTCCCAAGCAATCTGCTTACCATCCTTCCAGGGTAGCATAGTGGCTCCATCAGACGCTTTTGACTTCCATCAGACCTCTGCACTTGGGGTTCCCGTTGAGCTGGGCAACGGGCCGTGGAGGCTTCTCTTTATGATGTATATATATATATATATATATATATATATATATATATATATATATATATATATATATATATATATATATATTGTTAGGTAGACTTCAGGATGTACATGTTTATAAAAGGGCCACAGATATATCAGATCACTTTTTAGTTGTAGCTACAGTGAGAGTAAAAGGTAGATGGAATACAAGGAAAATGGAAGCAGCAAGAGAGAGGTGAAGGTTTATAAACTAAAAAAGGAGGCAGTTATTGTAAGATATAAACAACTATTGGAGGACAGATGGGCTAGTGAGAGTATGGGCAATGGGGTCGAAGATGTATGGGGTAAGTTTAAGAATATTGTGTTAGAGTGTTCAGCAGAAGTTTGTGGTTACAGAAAAGTGGGTGCGGGAGGGAAGAAGAGCGAATTATGATGTATTGAGAAAAAGTTAGCATATGAGAGGTTTTTACAAAGTAGAAGTAATGCAAGGAGGGAGGAGTATATGGAGAGAAAAAGAGAGGCTAAAAGAGTGGTGAAGCAATGTAAAAAGAGAGCAAATGAGAGAGTGGGTTAGATGTTTTCAACACAATTTGCTGAAAATAAGAAAAAGCTTTTGAGTGAGATTAGTAAGTTGAGAAAGCCTAGGAAATGAATAGATTTGTTAGTTAAAAACTAGGAGAGGAGAGTTATTAAATGGTGAGTGTCAGGTATAAGGAAGATGGAGGGAATATTTTGAAAAACTTGTTAAATGTTGATTAGGATAGGGAAGCTGTGATTTCGTGTATAGGGCAAGGAGGAATAACATCTTATAGGAGTGAGGAAGAGCCAGTTGTGAGTGTGGGGGAAGTGCGTGGGGCAGTGGGTAGAATGAAAGGGGGTAAATCAGCTGGTATTGATGGGATAAAGATATAAATGTTAAAAGCAGGTGGGGATATAGTTCTGGGGACAAAAGAGAGTGTAAAAATATAGGGGAATAAGTCTGTTGAATATACCTAGTAAAATGTATTGTAGGGTTATTATAGAAAAAAATAAAAATAAGACTGAAAGCAGGATAACAGATGAACAAGGAGGTTTTAGGAACTGTTGGGGGTGTGTAGACCAAGTGAAACATATAGGTGAATATTATTTAGATAAGGGTAAAGAGGTTTTTGTTGCATTCATGAATTTGGAAAAGTATGTTAGGGTGGATAGGGGGTAATGTGGCAGACGTTGCAATTGTATGCAGTAGGAGGTAGATTGATGAAAGCAGTGAAGAGTCTTTACGAGGATAGTGAGGCTTTGGTTAGAGTATGTAGGAGAGAGATTTTTTCCCGGTAATCGCAGGCCTTAGACAGGGATGTGTGATGTCACCGTGGTTGTTCAATATATTTATAGATGGAGTTGTAAGAGAAGTGAATGCGCGGGTGTTGGCAAGAGGTGTGGGGTTAAATGATAATCCCAAAGTGGGAGTGGTCACAGCTGCTCTTTGCTGATGACACTGTGCTTTTGGGAGATTCTGAAGAGAAGTTGCAGAAGTTGGTTGATGAGTTTTGTAGGGTATAAAAGAAGGAAATTAAAAGTGAATACAGGAAAGAGTAAGATGATGAGGATAACAATAAAAGTAGGTAATGGAAGATTGGATATCAGTTTGGAGGGAGAGAGTATGGAGGGGTGGATGTATTCATATATAATGGAGTGGACGTGTCAGCAGATGGGTGTATGAAAGATAAGGTGAATCATAGAATTGACGAGGGGAAAAAGGTGAGTGGTGCACTGAGAAGTCTGTGGAGACAAAGAACTTTATCCATGAAAGCAAAGAGTGTAATGTATGAGAGTATATGAGTGTGAGACATAGGTTGTGAAAGTTGCAACAAGAAGGCTGGAGGCAGTGGAGATGTCTGTCTGAGGGCAATGTGTGGTGTGAATTTAATGCAGAGAATCTGTAGTTTGAAGATTAGGAGGAGGTGCGGGATTAACAAAACTATTATTCAGAGGGCTGAGAAGGGGTTATTGAGATGGTTTGGACATGTAGAGAGGATGGAACGAAATAGAATGATTTCAAGAGTGTACAAATCTGTAGTGGAGGGAAGTGGAGGTCAGCCTAGGAAAGGTTGGAGGGAGGGAGTAAAGGAGGCATTGTGTGCTAGGGGCTTGGACTTTCAGCAAGCGTACTTGAGCGTGTTAGATAGAGCAAATGGAGACAAATGGTTTTAGGATTTGACGTGCTGTTGGAGTGTAAGCAACGTAACAATTTGAAGGGATTCAGGGAAACCGGCAGGCTGGACTTGAGTCCTGGAGATGGGAAGTACAGTGTCTGCACTCTGAAGGAGGGGTGTTAATGTTGTCAGTTTTATAACTGAGTGTAAGCACCCTCTGGCAAGACAGTGATGGAATGAATGATGATGAAAGTTTTCTTTTTCGGGCCACCCTGTCTTGGTGAGGATGTGTTAATAAAAAAAAATACAATAAAAATTGGCAATTATTTAGAACAATTCATTGAAAATTAAGTCCTTTCTAAAAGTTTCCCTCATATGTCTTAAAGATATATTTTTTCATTTAGTTAATGAAAAAAAAAAAATTTGTACGAAAAGAACCATAGAAAACTTAACTAACCTTATTATAACAAGCGCAGTTTAATTTAGCATAATCGAACTAAACATATTTTAGATGAGTTTACAATAATTAACCAAAAAACAAACACAATGATTTTTTTTTCCTTAGGTTCAGAATGATTTTGCTATATTATTGCATACACAAATTTTTCGCTTGTCCTGTTCGGCAAGAAGTGCGTTGCTATTTAAGCCGAAAATTGCAAGTACTACCTATTCGGCACTACACACGAAGCATGCCTCTGACAAGACAGTGATGGAGTGAATGATGATGAAAGTTTTTCTTTACGGGCCACCCTGCCTTGGTGGGAATCGGTCGATGTGTTAATAATACAAATAAAAATATACTTTGAATATAAGAGCATATTATAATTGAAATATTAACGGTACACAATACCGACAACAAAATCAGTTAAGACAGCTAATACTGAGGTGATTTTTTTTTTTCAAAATTAAGGGACAGATCACCTCATATGTACCTCTCCATTATTTCTCTTGTCTCCATTATTGACGTCAACTCTATACATCGACTAACACAGGTTGCTGAGCAAGCAACATGTGTCGCCACTGAAGATAATCCAGTGTTACACATGAGTCTTATAACTATTATAACAACAAAATTATAACTGTAATATTAACTGATGCTAATTAAATAATAACGAACTTATAGCAAGTACGGGGTCAATCCACTGTTCAGGAACACTGTGTTCATTCTTCGTTCAGGAACACTGTGTTCATTCACTATTCGGAACACTGTGTACTTACTTCACTGTTCAGGAACACTGATGTTAATTCTACTGTTCAGGAACACTGAGTTCATTCATTGCTCAGGAACCTGATTCCACTGTTCAGACACTGAGTTCTTCACTGTTCAGGAACACTGAGTTCATTCACTGTTCATGAACACTGAGTTCATTCCTGTTCAGGAACACTAAGTTCATTCACTGTCTGGAACACTGAGTTCATTCACTGTTCGGAACACTGAGTTCATTCACTGTTCAGGAACACTGAGTTCATTCACTGTTCAGGAACACTAAATTCATTCACTGTTCAGGAACACTGAGTTCATTCACTGTTCAGAACACTAAGTTCATTCATCTGTTCAGGAACACTGAGTTCATTCACTGTTCGGAACACTGATTCCATTCACTGTTCAGGAACACTGAGTTCATTCACTGTTCAGGAACACTGAGTTCATTCACTGTTCAGGAACACTGAGTTAATTCACTGTTCAAGTGTACCTTTGAGTCTTCCGCTACAAAACGCTGAGACCATCCACTACTCAGGAACACTGAGACCATCACTACACAGGAACACTGTGAAACATCCACTCCAGGAACACTGAGACCATTCTACTTTCTCAGGAGCACTGAAACCATCCACTACTCAGGAGCACTGGAAACCATCCACTACTCAGGAACACTGAACCATCCACTCACTTCGGAACACTGAGATCATCCACCACTCAGAAACATTGAGACCATCCACTACTTAGGAACACTGAAACCATCCACTACTCAGGAACACTAAGACCATCCACTACTCAGGAACATGACACCATCCACTATCAGGAACACTGAGACCATCCACTACTCAAGAACATTGAGACCATCCACTACTCAAGAACATTGAGACCATCCACTACCCAAGAACTTTGAGACCATCCACTACTCAAGAACATTGAGACCATCCACTTCTCAGAAACACTGAGACCATCCACTACTCAAGAACTTTGAGGCCATCCACTACTCAGGAACACTCAAACCATCCACTACTCAGGAACATTGAGAACATCCACTACTCAGGAACATTGAGAACATCCACTACTCAGGAACATTGAGAGTATTTATCATTATTTATTGGGTCATTCTTGGTAACGGGAATGAAATGATAAGGCTTCAGAGGCTTCTTTCTTTATTTGTGATATCCTGGGACACAGGCAGTGTGTTAGTGCCCAGGACCCTAGGGGCCAGGCTGCGAGGGAGAGAGGAGAGCCAGGTGTTGACTCTAGGATGCCTGGTCGTGAAGTGAGGGAGAGGCAGGCGGGAAGCTGAAGTGGCATGCCCACCAGACTTGCCCTCTGGTGGAAACTATGGGAACTAGGCATGTAGGCTTACAGTCTACATTTCGCTTGACTGGCAAACAGCATAGGCTGTCTACATTCGCTCGGCCACCACCACCATTTTCGTCCTCGACCATGACTGGTTATAAAAAAAAACTCGGTCTCTCTCTCTCTAGAAGGAACAGGGCACAAAACCCAGAATAAACATATATATACATATGTGGACATTAAAAAAAAACTTCCTACAGAGAGGGAAGAAAAAAAAAGGTGGTGTGCTTTGTGGTCTAAGGCAGTGATCTTCGGAGGCATCACTGCACGCCTTCCTGCATCTGGACAGATACTGCAAGACAGGAGATATCTCTGCGGCTGAGCTGTAATGTAACAGGGTACGGTATCCTCTAGAGCAATAAAGCAGTTATCATAGTAGTCGTTGCAGGGTTCACTCATCCTGGGGCCCAACCTGCTGGTGTCCTTGAGTGAGGCATCATCAGTACTCGACAACTGGTCAGGACTTCTTCTGGCAAGTGACTCAAGAGGACATTCCTCGACTGGTACTGTCGCTGCGCCTGTCACTGCAGGTGAGTGTGAAGTGAGTCGTGGCAGAGACGACTCGGCTAAACATCTGGGGTCGTAACAGCATACACCGTACTGGAGTGAGTGAGTTAGCAGTCATCTTTGTGCAGGCTGCTCACTGAAGCTGTGACAGGAGGCAGACAGTCCCCTGCAAACAGGGCTAACTGCGGCTTGAGTGTCATTCTCTTGACAGTTGGAGTTTACAAGAGAGGTTGGTCTAAGCATCCTCAGACTGGTTCTCTACATATAACTGCACTCAGACAGTCAGGAAGTGACGTGGAACGGGTCTCGACGGAGGAATTGTAGCAGGTTGATTCAGCAGGGCTTATACGTGGTAAACAAGATTGAAGACGCTTAATCATACTTGTAAACGGTCACTGAGTTAATAGAATCTTAAAGCTTATTTTGGGTAGATGAAAATTAGGTGGGCAATTTTTGTTAGTGGGATATTTGAAGACCTGTCTAGTATGGGCCAACAGGCCTGCTGTAGTGTTCCTCCTTTCTATGTTCTTATGTTCTATGTTCGCTGCTGCCCAGGTGTGAAGTGAGTCGTGGCAGAACGACCGGCGAAACATCTGGGGTCGTGCATACCGTACTGGGAGTGAGTTAGCAGTCATCTTGTGACTGCCACTGAAGCTGTGATAGGCAGACAGTCGCTAGGCTAATCGGCTGGTGTCATTCTCGAGTTGGTTACAACAGAGTTGTCTAAGCATCTCGACTGGTTCACATATAACTGCACTCAGACAGTCAGGAAGTATGGAACGGGTCTCGACGGAGTGTAGCAGGTTGATTCAGCGTTTACGAGTGGTAAACAATAGAGCTTTCTGTACAAGGGCAGCCCTCTAACTGATGCCTGAACTGACTAATGTCAGCTGTCAAGCGGTCACACCGGGTGACAAGTACCACGAGGTGCTACAGAGTGGTCTGGGCTCAGAACATACTGTAGTCCACACACACAGCTGTGCTCAAGACCACACAGGACACATGGAAAACTTCACAAACCTACTGCACATGCGGTTACAACATGATGCTTTTCTGTGCAAAAATCGACACTAAGCCGTTCACGAACATGTGAGAACACTGACTGAGAGGAATTAACACGACATATATCATCTTTCAAACTTCTCGACAATACTGAAACAAAATGCTCACTGTAAAACTATAACACTCGATGTGACATCATGTGGTGATGTTAGGTGTGAAGTCGTGAGGTGATGTCATGGGGTGACATCGCGAGGTGACGTCAGCAGCATGATGACGTCGTGAAGGATGTCATGGTGAGGTGACGTCAGGCAACCTCGTGAGTGATGTCGTGAAGTCGGGCAGCATCGTGGGTGATGTCATAAGGTGACGTCAAGCAGACGTCGCGAGGTGACGTCAGGCAGCGTCATGGGTGACGTGAGGTGACATCGGGCAGCATGTGGCTTGGGTAACTCACGTGTCTTGTTGATCCACGTGGTCGTGATCCACGTGGTTTCGAGTGACCTCGGGCACTCGGATACACAGCTCTGGCGAACGTAGTGGCCTTGAGTGTCGGTGGCGTATGGTGGAGCCAGGACCGCGCGTTTATCTTCCTCACCCTTAGACATGTGGAAGATAGTGCAGCTTTTACCACACTGGCATAGAAATCACCACAAACTCACCTCTGACTTTCTGAAATAGCTGTGCTGAGCTGAACAACAACAGCAAAACATACTGAACACATAACTTGAGAACAGCGTTTGGCGCTGTGGCGTGGAAATTCGACAAATTTCGGCCTGGATCCTGCTTGTACTTGTGTCTGGACTTGCAGACACAGACACAACATCAGGATAACTCGTTGAGAGACGGATGCTTCTTGTGTGGGGCGATGAAGTGAAGACAACATCTTCCTATCCCCTTCCATCCCTCCGGGCAAACAATTGTTGCGACCACTGCTTCCACCATTTATCATGATATTATTGGGTCATTCTTGGTAGCGGGGAGTAATGATAAGGCTTCGGAGGCTTCTTTCTTTATTTGCGATATCGTGGGTACATAGGCAGTGTGTTAGTGCCCAGGCCCAGGAGGGCCATGCCCAGCGAGGGAGAGAGGACTGAGTACACCTGTTTACTGTGTGAAGTCAGCTGCCAGAGTGAGAGAGGGACAGGATGATGCCGTTTGAAGTGGCTTGCCCTCTGGGGGAAACTATGGGAACTAGGCATGTAGTCTTGCAGTCTACATTTCGCTCGGCTGGCAGACAGCATAGGCTGTCTACGCATCCACTACTCAGGAACACTGAGACCATTCACTACTCAAGAACAATGAGACGATCCACTATTCAGGAACACTGAGACCATCCTCTGCTCAAGAACACTGAGACCATATTCTACTCAGGAGCACTGAGACCATCCACTACTCAAGAATAATGAGACGATCCACTATTCAGGAACACTGTGACCATCCTCTACTCAGGAACACTGATACCATCTACTCAGGAACACAGAGACCATCCTCTACTCAGGAAAATTGAGACCATCCTCTACTCTGGAACAATGAGACTATCCTCTACTCAGGAACACTGAGACCATCTTCTACCCAGGAACACGGAGACCATCCTCTACTCGGGAACACTGAGACCATCCTCTAGTCTGGAACACTGAGACCAACCACTACTCAGTAACACTGAAAAGATTCACTACTCAGCAACACTGAGAACATCCACTACACAGGAACACTACATTATTCTCAAGGATCGATGACAGGGATCCACTATCAATCCAACCATCAGTATAAACAATCTTCCAGCCAGGATTAGAGAGACCAAGACACTCGACCAGCAAGTGTCTCATGATGAGAGGAACATAAGAATGGAGGAACACTGCAGAAGGCCTATTGGGCCATACAAGACAGGTCCTTATCAAAACCACACCTACACAAAACTACCAAAGAATTTACTCTTGTACCCACGACACCAAACAAACCAAGCCCCTCCCATTCATATATTTGCCCAACCTCTTTTTAAAGCTACCCAAGGTCCTAGCCTCGATCATCCACAACTCTGTTCGAAAACCAGTACTTGCCTATGTCCTTTCTAAATCTAAATTTATCCAACTTAAATCCATTATTTCTGGTTCTTACCTGGTTCGACACCCTCAGTACTTTATTAATATCACCTTTGTTTATGCCCATCATCCACTTATACACTTCGATATCTCCCCTCATTCTACGTCTCTCCAGATAGTGAAGATTCAAGGCTCTAAGTCTATCTTCATACGGGAGATTCCTTATACAGTAAATCATTTTAGTCATTCTTCTCTGTATGTTCTCCAATGAATCTATATCCATCCTGTAGTAAGGAGACCAAAACTGAGCGGCATAATCCAAATGAGGTCTCACTAGTGATGTATAGAGTTGTACAATAACTTTGGACTTCTGTTACTTATACTTCTTGAAATAAATCCTTGTAATCTGTTAGCCTTATTGCGCACACTTAGGCTCTGTTGTCTTGGCTTTAGATTCCTGCTCACCATGACTCCCAAGTCTTTTTCACATTCTGTGTGATCAAGCTCTACTTCACCTAGTTTATAAATTCGAGGGTTAATTTCATTACCAAGGACAAGTACTTTACACTTGTCCACACTGAACTTAATCTGCCATTTTTCAGACCAAGACATTAATTTGTCCAAATCCTCCTGAAGTTCACTGGTAACCTCCTCAGAATGAATCATATGGCCTATTTTTGTATCATCAGCAAATTTGCTCATGTCACTTGTAATTATGAACAACTAGTGGCGTTCCTTGTGGAACGCCACTAGAGACTAATCCCCATTCAGATTTTACCCCATTAATGGAAACTCTCTGCTTTCTATTGGTAATCTATGCCTCTATCCATGCTAGAACTTTACCACCTATACCATGAGCTGCCACCTTTCTTAAGAGTCTCTTGTGAGGTACTCTATCGAAGGCCTTACTGAAATCCAAGTAAACTATATCATATTCTTTATCACTGTCTACTGCCTCAAATGTTTTATTGAAAAACGTCAGTAAAATTGTCAGGCAGAAACGACCTCTCGTGAACCCATGCTGAGATTCATTAATCAAATTATGCTCTTCGAGATGACTTCTAATTATATCAGCTATAATTGATTCTAATAATTTGCCTACTATAGACGTGAGGCTTATTGGACGGTAATTTGATGGAATTGACTTATCCCCTGATTTGAATATAGGAACTACATTAGCTATCTTCCACATCTCTGACACAATACCAGTTAGGATGGACGTATTAAACACATTCGTTAATGGCTGACTAAGTTCCATCTTGCATTCTTTAAGTACCCTGGAAAACAACTCGTCGGGTCCCGGGGACTTATTTTGCTTCAGTTTATCTGTTTGTTTGATAACCATGTCCGTCGTGACAGTTATATTAATTAATTTGAATAATTGTTAATTTCTGGAATCTCATTTACATCTTCTTGTGTAAAGACTGACAAAAAAATAATCATTAGAGAACACATTTCCAATTCGTTATCCGTCAGCTGTCCATTCCCAATTTTCAGAGGTCGTACTTTTTCCTTCACCCTCGTCCTATACACTTGAAGGAACCCTTTTGGATTAGTCTTTGATTTATTAGCAACTCTAATTTCATAGTCACGTTTAGCTTTTCTAATCCCCTTTTTTTAATTCTCTTTTAAACTGAACATATTGGTCAATAAGGTTAACATCTCCTCTTTTGATGCGCCTATAAATTCCCCTTTTCTCTCCTAGTAAATATTTTAGCCTCCTGTTAACCCATTTGGGGTCGTTATTATTTGACCTAATTTTTCTTTGTGGAATATATATGCTCTGAGCATGTTGTACATTATTAAGAAAAAAATCATTAACGCAGATCCCATCGTAATCGTTAGTATGATCATCGTCAATAAAATTATTAGCTAGATTACCCCAATCGAGATTAGACAGGTGGTCCCTACCTTTGATATACCTTTGAAGAGTTTCGAGAGCATCTACTCTCTGAGCCCGGCCATGGGCCAGGCTCGTCTGGTGCTTTCCTGGTCAACCAGGCTGTTGCTGCTGGAGGCCCGCTGACCCACATATCCATCACAGACTAGCTTCTACACTGGTTCCAGCGATGTTTCGGATATCTTCTGGTAAGATGTTGAATAGTCTGGGACCCCGGATGTTAATACAGTGCTCCCGTATTGTCCCCACCGCACCCCTGCTCCTCACTGGGTTTATTTTACACTTTCTCCCATATCTCTCACTCCAGTATGTTGTAATGGCAGTGTGCAGATTTGGGACCAGGCCCTCAAGTACTTTCCAAGTCAATTATAATCGGCAGAACGATAATCGGGAACTTTTACCGTATTATCATTATTCTCGTATTACCAGTTAATGCTAAAAGTGATGCATTTGTGATCACTTGCGCCAAGCTCTTCAGCGATCTCAAATTATTTACGAGTGTTTCCTTATTTGACAAGACTAGGTCGAACAAATTATTATCCCTGGTAGGCTCTATTACACACTGCTTTAGAAAACAGTCCTGAACTATTTTTATAAAGTCACTGGACTCCAGATTACCGGTCAAGGAATTCCAGTCAATTTGACTAAAGTTAAAATCCCCTACAATCATTACGTTATTGTGTCTAGAAGCCCTAACAATTTCGTCCCAAAGAAATCTCCCACTATCGTGATCCAAGCCTGGAGGTCGGTATATTACAAGCCTGGAAGTCGGTATATTACAAGCCTGGAGGTCGGTATATTACAAGCCTGGAGGTCTATATTACAAGCCTGAGGTCGGTATATTACAAGCCTGGAGGTCGGTATATTCAAGCTTGGAGGTCGGTATATTACAAGCCTGAGGTCGGTATATTACAAGCCTGGAGGTCGGTATATTACAAGCCTGGAGGTCGGTATATTACAAGCCTGGAGGTCGGTATATTACAAGCCTGGAGGTCGGTATATTACAAGCCTGGAGGTCGGTATATTACAAGCCTGGAGGTCGGTATATTACAAGCCTGGAGGTCGGTATTTTACAAGCCTGGAGGTCGGTATATTACACCTAGAATCAGTTTTTCTTGACATTTTAGAAACTCTACCCAAAGAGATTCTGTTACTGATCCATCTATTTTTATACCTATTTTTATGCAACAATTTATATTTTCTCGTACATATAATGCAACTCCTCCCCCCTTCCCATTATATATATATGAACATGGAACAACTTAAACCCTTGAATATGACACTCAGCAATCATGTCGCTACTCTTTAAATTATACCATGTTTCAGTTATTGCAATGGCATCAAAGTACGCAGCACACCCTACCAAACGTAATTCATTAATCTTATTTCTTGCACTTCGACTGTTAGCATAAAATACAGTCATATGTTTTTTCTTCTTCACCTTTTTCCTATTCACCTTTGCTTTTACACAATTTCTGTAATTATCATTACCCAGTGTTACTCCATGACTGTTATTATTAAGATTCATAATATCAAAGCCTAAGTCAATATATCCATACTCATTATTTTCCATTTCTAAACCCATACCTCTAACTAATCCTAGTTTAAAGTCTTAACACCCTCAACTGAGCTAGCAAGAAAACCCACACCTGCCCTGGATAAGTGAACCCCATCCCAGGCATACATGTCATGTCTACCGTAGAAGTGGTCCCAGTTGTCAATGAATGGTACTGCATTATCCTTACAGTGTTTGTCCAGCCAACAATTAATGCCAATTGCTCTGGACAACCATTCATGCCAACACCCCTTCTTGGAAAAATGTCACATATAACAAGGTGCTCCCTCTTCTTCCTAATTATGTCTATTTCTGTCCTGTACCTTCTAACTAAATCCTCACTTCTACGCTTGCCTACATCATTGCCTCCAGCACTGATATTGTCAAGTCGGCTAACAATATCGTCCATCCCAGCCCCAGGAAAGCAAACCCTGTGTCTCCTACTCCTATCCTTTAAGGAGAAGGCCCTATCCATGTACCTAACCTGGCTATCCCCAACAACAACAATGTTTTTTACCTTCCTTGGTGTCGTTCGTCGTGACGTTCCCAGTAGTCGGCTCACATTCATCGGGTAGCACGGAGAATGGGTTCGATGTTTCCATAACAGTTTCCTGGATCTTCGTTGATTCTACATCTCCATCCGTCCTCTTCATCCTTAACTTTGTCCCACGCTTTCCAGCTACTGTCCAGGTTCCTTTCTTGGCTTGAGGATTCACAACAGGAGAATTACTATGAATCCTCAGTCGCTTTATCTCAAGCTTAGCCACCCTCACTTCTTCCTTTAGCTGCTGGTAGAGTTGCTCAAGAGATGACATCTTCAGATTCACAGCGAGCACACTAGACACGTCTTCACCACTGAATGGAAATCTTTATCACAGCTTGCTAAATAAGTATGATAATAATAATAATATAATCAAATTAAGTGTTCTCATACAAACAGGGTCATATGGCACTGGCGGTAGTGATGCGTGAAAGGAAGATTAGAGAATGAAGGGTTGAGTATGTGAGGCTGGAGTTGTTTGAGGCAGAGGAAGGTGCAAAAGTAAGAGTAAAATCACAGTTAGTGCAATAAGTTAAAGTCAAGGAGAGTCTGCATCAAAGGTAGAACTTTCAGCAAGGAGCTCAGTGAGAGTTAGTGTAAAACAAACGTGGTGAGAGTTAGTGTAAAACAAACGAGGCAAACTGGAACTTCCACAGCCTAATAACAATGTGAACCATCCACATCATTATAATATATATAATTGTTGTTTAAAACATATATTTTTGTTCTTTTAATATATATAAATGACCTTCGCGAGGAAATTGCATGTGATATGAGCAAATTCGCTGATGACAGGAAGATAGGTAAGATAATCGATTCAGACGTAGATGTCACGGAACTTCAGGAGGATTTAGAAAAGTGGCAGATGCAGTTCAATGTAGATAAATGCAAAGTTCTGAAGCTCGGGAATGTTCATAACCCAAGCACCTATCAGCTTAATAATGTGGAACTCAGCCGAACAGAATGGGAAAAGGAATCTTAAACCAAGATAGCAATAACTAAGTGTATGTAATAAGGTAAAATAGATTACTGGGATTTATATCAAATTATTCAAATAGTTTCAAGTTTAGATTGAATAAATACATGAGTGAGAGGGGTTGGATTTGAGTGGGACTTGCACATGAGTAAATAGATTTATCAGAGCTTATTGTTAGGGTAGCACTGAAAGTGGGTTGGGCAAATGTTTTGTTAGTGGGTTGGATTGTAAAGAACATGCCCATTATGGACAACACCCCTACTGCAGTGTTCCTCCTTTCTTACTTTCTTAAAAGTTTGAAGCCAACCAGACGAGACATTCTCTAGTTACAGTATGAAATTAAATTATTCAAATTTTTCAACAATATTAGTATATTAGGAAATTTGCAAAGACATTTTCTCATAAAAAAAAGCGTCAGCTGTTACTTTATTAGTTGGTCAGGTAAAACATCGTCAAAATATTTTACAGAAAAATAAACTACTTTAATCAAATAAAACGACATTGAAATAGCAGTCTTCACTAAGTAGGTTACACTGTATTGAACGTCAGAAGACGATCAAGTTTGCAGAAAAATGTAAACAAGGACGCATGTATATTACGTTGACCAGGGGACACCAAACACATGTAACTGTTCCATTTACTTCTCTCTATTTACAGTTCACCAGCATTGAAAATTTGAAGCCTGTCTATAGGATGAGGCGTTCTTAAATTATAAACGAAAAACGGAGAAAGAAAAAAAAAACAGGCAATCAATATAAGGTACTCCTCGAATATCCAATTATGTGGCTCAGTAATCCTTCTAAACTACCGCATACAGGATGAGCGTGGAGTGTGTAATGTTGGCATCAAGTGAGTCATCAGAGCAGCAAGATGGCTCTCCACAGGGATGGAAGCTTCATCTTCGCCTAAGGGGTGCCAATAATTAAAATCATTAAATACATTGTATGGGAGAGAGAGTTGACGAGTCATCCAATCATTTTCCCCTCGTGAGATTACATTGTTTGGGGCGCGTCAATACAAAAAATTAACGAAGTACATCCTCTTTGTGTACAGCAACTACATGTCTAGGGGATTCCATTAAAATTAAATTAAAAGAGAGCCTGGTGGTGATGAAATAAACACATCCACTTTACTGCCCGTTAAGTGAGTTAGAATAATACTGTGTATCCCCTCGGAAGAGGTGACACATTAGCATTCAACATCGTGTATATTATCAGAGAGACAGACGACCAAACAACATCGCGTATTCCCTTGGAGGAAGCGACAAATGTACCAACATTGTGTATTTCCTTGTAGGAGGGAACAGGAATCTATTCCCTTCCTCACAGGAGGGAATAGATGTCCCAACATCGTGTGTCCCCTCTGAGGAGGAGGACAGGCGATCAGTTGCAGTGCTACTTTCTTTCTAATGTTCTTATGTGCATACCCTCGGAGGAGGACACACGATCACCAAATTTCGAGTATCCCTTCGGAGGAGAGGACATACACACTGAACGTCCTGTATCTCCTCAGAGAATGCAACACGGACTCAGCAACAACCAATGCATGCACAAACTAACAGAAGAGCCCCGGTAGCTCCACAAATCACAGCAGAATCACTGTAATAAAGAAATTTAGTTTATTTTGTGGAGCCCCAGGGGATAGAGATGCGTGGTAGCTTCCTTGAGGGTTTCACACAATTATTATTGTAAATGGCCTCGTCCGGTGGGAAAGAATGAGAAGGATGGAGGTACAACGTGAGCCGACGATTGTATTCCCTGGACACCTGGAAGGCTTAAGAACCTGACCGCTGACGGAAGCCCCGCCTTCACGCGGCTTACTGGAAACTGCTGTGCCTCTACTTCCGAGCCACACAACTGGAGAGAATTCACAGCATGTGTGGTCATTAAATTGGTTTCGCAGTCAGAGGTAGTCGTAGGGTCAAGGTCGCGGCCGCAGAGGTCACAAGAAAATGAGCATCTCATGGCTTTAGAGATGAAGTGCCGATGGAGGCTGGCCAGCACAGGACTGAAGGACACTTCAAGAGGGGGCTCACTTTTATCGAATATGGTCGATGTACGCAAGGATGGCTGACGAGAGAACTACCTCACAACACTATACACATCAGTCGTGGAGCTCTCACTTATTCAAACATGTACACATGCTTAAAATCCGGGTAAAGACTAATAGAGCACCTCACATTACTTGTATAACGAATTAGGGAAGTATGATCACGACATATAAGATACTAGTAGTAACGATAAAGTAGACAAGAAAAGACTGTTCGACAGTATACTGCAGGTGCTAAAACAGGAAGCCAATAAGGGAACCTAAATATCAAAATTTTGAAAGTTCTCCTTAGTGTAAATGTGGTAAAAAAAAAGGTAAATCTCTATATGTAGTTGAAATAAACCTCATATTAGTTTAAAAAAGTATATATAATAGGACTCAGAAGTCTTGGCATGAACAGTACTTGTCCAAGGATCCAAAACTCATCTCCATAAAAAGAAGTCACTAAGTACACACATACCAGACACGTGCATTGTAAAACGGAAGTATTTATTTGTAATTGAGGATGACAGAGCGAAGAGTTAGGGTTAGGTAAAGGAGTGTGGTTTAGAAAGACACGTAAGCAAACACTATGGCATATTTATTAGAAAACGTTTCGGTCCTGGGACCTTGATCACTTCTAACATACAGATTGTTGTTGTATGTTCGCCGGTACATCCGGCCCGGGTCTTCTCCAAATGGTGACCCGGCATTAACATACAGAGGTTGAAAGACAGTATATATAGGCGGAGAGTGAGGTGTGAGTGACACTGGTGATCTGAAGAATGCCATGTTGGGATGAGGACGGGTAGACGATGAGATCATGTGACTCTTGTGTTGTTGGGTTGGTGGTGCTTTGCCTTCTTGAGTATCATGTATGGTAATATTTTAGAAATTTGGTGGTTTCCAGTGTTACGTTCTATTGTGTCGGTGACGGCGATTAGCGAGGCTTCTAGACACCGTCAGCGTCTGAGGTCTGGTTCGGTGAGAACGAGTTGTGCCTCATCCAGGTTCATCAAATGCCCTGTGGAGTCTCTGTTACAGGCACTTCGATGCTCGTTCAAGCGGACCGCAAGATCTCTGCCTGTTTCGCCTACATATTTCTTGTGACAGAACCCACAAGGGATGGAGTAGACGATATATATAATGTCGCCTATATATAATGTCTTTCAACCTCTGTATGTTAGAAGTGATCAAGGTCCCAGGACCGAAACGTTTTCTAATAAATATGTCATAGTGTTTGCTTACGTGTCTTTCTAAACCAACTTGTCGGTATTTATTACCAAGGTTTATACCAAAGGAGTGTGTGAAGACTGACGTGTCATGAGGCCCGGTACACAAGGAAGGGAGCAAGCAAGGTTTAGCACTAAAGTCCAGTGTGCAAAGCAACTGAAAAGAATTGCAACAACGGTGGTGAGCGAGCCTACAAGGAGTCGGCAGCGATCATCAGTGGAAACGAAAGAAACAATGATGCTGCTGGCCAAACAAACTTGGACTGGGACCACTTTTCGCTCTCTGTTTAACTCTCCACAGAAAGTATGTCCCAAAAAAGCTTGATCTACTAATTGAGTTATTTCCTAAAGATTATTGGGAGTAAGCGATTCAGACTCCCTAATATTACGGATCAGTAAGCGTCAGGTGAATGGAGCTAATCTTGGGTGCCGATTCTTGTTGAAAGACGTATCTACCTGGAGTCTACCTGGAGGCCATTCCGGGGATGACGTCCCCGCGGCCCGGTGTATGACCAGGCCTCCCGGCCAGTTCTAGTGCTGTCTTATATTCACGATAAACACAAAATTTGAAGTGAAACGTCTAGATCGGACTGAAATATTGTAAAATGAATCCTCTCTAAATTATTGGTTAATAGCTGAATTGCTTTTTTTTATATCAGGTGTTTCTAAACGGTGAAATAGGAAAAGATTACCATTACTTATATGGCATCAGTAGCTGTGGTATAAGTAACTTGAAATCTACTTAAAAGTTCAAGGATCGATACCTAGCAGGTCTGATGAATAGTGGCAAGAAGAACAGATAAAAAAGTTGTTTCTGAATCCATCTTAGTCTGTTTTTCCAAGACAATGGGACTTTACAGTATTGGCGGAGGTGCTGTCCTTAAATATGTTTCTTATGTTTTCCTAGAAGACAGACTGATTTGAAGACGAAAACGCATTAACAGTCATTGATGGTAAGTCATACACAACTCGTGTACTATACAGTGTACGGGAGTGACTACGAACATGTGTACGGGAGTGACTACGAACATGTGTACGGGAATGACTACGAACATGTGTACGTGTGTGGGTGCGTGTGTATGTCTGTCAGCTGCAACTAAAAATCAACTCCAGGAAACTATATACTGGAGTGGTCCAACGCATTAAACTTTTTCGCCCACCAACTTGCCTGTGGGTGGTGGTCTGCCCTCAGGCCCGAGACTCCATTAGTGACGGCCAGTGGCTCCACTGCAAGGGGACCCTCCATGGGGTCCTTCCATGGGATAATTCCATGAGGGCCCTCTGTCGTCCATGGGGTCTATTCACTCTTCTCAGGGTTTCTTCATTGGGGTCCCTCCGGGAGGCAATCCAAGAGGTCATTAAATGAAGGCACTTAATCCCGTGCTCTTCACCCTCCACCGTGACCCTCCACCCTTCACGGTGACCCTCTATGATCCTGCACTGATACGCTACGCTCTTCCATTGAGCCATTAACCTCCAAAGGGGCCTTTCACCCTCCACAAATTCTTTTTAGCCTTTATCCATCACAGGGATCCGTCACTTTCTTCGGGGGAGTCTACAGAGCTCTTTACCGGGACATTTCGCAAAAAAATTACAAAAAAGCCATCCATGGAAGATTTCCACCTCCACTATCGCCCTCTACCCTGCAGGGGTCAGACACAGGGGTCCCTCCAGGAAATCTATCCATGAGGAGGCCTCCATCATCCTCTGGAGCCCTCCATGAGGACCCTTTATTGGGAGCCTCTACTCTCAACAGGGGGCCTTCATACTCTACAGGGCCCACCCCACTCCTCGGGGTTTCAAGGGAGCCCTCCATCTTCACGGAGTTTACCTTCGGCAGGAGGTCCTCCATTCTCCATTGACCCTCCATTCTCAACGGTCTTTCCTCCCCACTCTCAATAAGAGCCTTCCACCATATACGAAGGCCTTCTACTCTTTACAGGGCCCTCTATCCTCCACGGGAGCCTCCACTATTTATGAGGGCCCTACATTCTCCATGTGAGCCTTCTCTCTCCCTGGGAGCACTTCACTTAACCCTCCACAGGGGCCCTCTTCCATCAAAAGGAGCCTATTGCCTTCCATGGCATTTATTAAGCATGATAGGCATTCATTACACAATATCAGTGATGGGCTCTTCAAATCAGATGCGTGTTTATTTGAGGTAACAGTACACAGTCTAAAACTGGGCTCTTATACGAATGCATTAGACTATCTTAAATGTAGTGTCACACCGAGGAATAGGGAGTATCTTTCTTGCAGTTTCTGAAGGTTGAACCAGAGTTTGCCTCAGAATTATGTGGGTCGAATAACTGTGGCCATCTTCCTTGTTATTACAGATGCCTCTCTCTTTAAATGAGTTTATTTTAATGAGCCCCGTTTCCTTTGCATAACTTTTAGAATTCTGCAGTTTAAATGTTCCCATTTTTCTCGTCCATTTAAATGGACACGCTGTCCCGTGGGTGGCTACTCCACAAGTGCCAGTGACTTCTATATCACTGACAATATATTTATGTATGTAAAGTTACTGATATCTTAGCGGAATATGACCGATTTTTATTATTGCCACGTTACTTTCGTTTAGGCTATTACAATATCAATGCTTGTGGGATTTTTCTAATGCTATAATATTCATCCTTCTGGCTATGGGCACTGGTATGCCTAGGGGCACTTCCTGTACCCTTCTCTCTCTCTCTCTCTCTCTCTCTCTCTCTCTCTCTCTCTCTCTCTCTCTCTCTCTCTCTCTCTCTCTCTCCCCCCCCTCCTCACTCCAGTGAAGACGCCCTTTGGGAACGTACTTGCTTGGACATCATCCTCTTTTCTGCAATTTTGCAAGCTCCTATTGATGTGTTGCTTGCAACACGTAAGGTCTAGAGCTATCATTCTACTCCCACATGGTTGTTTTACATCCTGGATCGCTTGGTTTCCGATATTTACATAATATATATATATATATATATATATATATATATATATATATATATATATATATATATATATATATATATATAGTGTGTGTGTGTGTGTGTGTGTGTGTGTGTGTGTGTCGTTGCCGATTAGGTAAAACTTGCGATTTTGGCTTAAATAGCAACGCTCTTCTTGCCATATAAGATAAGTGAAAATTTGTGTATGCAATTATTTCGTAAAAATCATTCTGAACCTAACGAGAAAAATATATTTCATTGTGTTTGTTTATTATTAAATTAATGTTAACGTATCTAAAATATATTTAGTTGGGTTAGGCTAAATTAAATTGCGCTTGTTGTAATACGGTTAGATAGGTTTTCAAAGTTTCTCTTGGTACAAAATTATAAATTCTTACATTAATGTAAATGAAAAAATATATCTTTAAACGTATAAGAAAAATTTTAGAAAGGACTTAATTTTAGAGGAGTTCTTGCTAATTGACCAGTTTTACCTAATCGGCACGACATATATATATATATATATATATATATATATATATATATATATATATATATATATATATATATATATATATAGTCGTGCCGATTAGGTAAAACTTGTGATTTTGGCTTATATAGCAACGCTCTTCTTGCCATATAAGACAAGCGCAAATTTGTGTATGCAATAATTTTGCAAAAATCATTCTGAACCTAACGAAAAAATATATTTCATTGTGTTTGTTTATTATTAAATTAATGTTAACGTATCTAAAATATATTTAGTTTTGTTAGGCTAAATTAAATTGCGCTTGTTATAATAAGGTTAGGTAGGTTTTCAAAGTTTCTCTTGGTACAAAATTATAAATTTTGCATTAACATAAATGAAAAAATATATCTTTAAACGTATAAGAGAAAATTTTAGAAAGGACTTAACTTTAAATGAGTTCTTGCTAATTGACCAGTTTTACCTATAATCACGACATATATATATATATATATATATATATATATATATATATATATATATATATATATATATATATATATACATATATATATATATATATATACATATATATATATATATATATATATATATATATATATATAATATATATATATATATATATATATATATATATATATATATATATATATATATATATATATATATATTTTGCCAGAATCAGAAGTCTATAAGGCGATAGTGTCATTTCCAGCAGGATCTGCAGGAGGTTACACTGGAATTCGACAACAACACCTCAAAGAGATGGTAAATCCAGTACTCGGCGCATCTGCATCAATTCTCCTCACCGAATTAACAACTTTTGTCAACAACTGCCTGGCTGGGCGAATCCCAGAAGAAATTAAACCTTTCTTTTTTGGAGCCTCATTATGCGCTTTGAAGAAGAAGGATGGGGGAATCAGACCCATTGCTGTTGGTAACACTCTTCGCCGCCTAGTTGCCAAAGCAGCAGTAAGAAACATTCGCCTAGAAGCTGCCAGTTTACTCCAGCCACACCAACTGGGCTTTGGGGTCTCTCAAGGCAGTGAAGCCGCAGCTCATGCGGCAAGGGCCTACATCAGGGACCTATCAGAAGACAAGGCCGTAGTCAAACTTGACTTTAGAAATGCCTTTAATATGGTGAAGAGAGATGTGGTCTTGCCAGCCGTTCGAGATCGGTTCCCCAGTCTCTTTCCCTTCCTTTCAGCTGGCTATAGCAAACCCTCAACTCTTTTGTTTGGGGAACATGAAATTCCCTCATCTGAGGGTGTTCAGCAGGGTGATCCACTCGCTCCACTTCTATTCTGTTTGGCAGTAAGAGAACTAACTTCCAGCCTATGCAGCGAGCTCAACATCTGGTACCTGGATGATGGCACTCTGGCAGGTACTGGGGAGTCCTTGTTAGAGGACCTACAACGGGTGAAGACACAGGGAGAAGCCTTAGGACTCATCCTTAATCCCTCAAAGTGTGAAATTATCACAACAAATCAGGAAATAATCAATGCGGTGCAAACAATCCTCCCAGAAGTCACTACTATCACTCCATCCAACAGTAGCCTCCTGGGAGCACCGCTGGGTCACAAGCCATCTACACTGTCCTCAAGGACAAAGTGAATGACCTGAAAGAATGGAGGAGAGAATAAGTGATCTTGATGCCCATGATGCCCTGTATCTCCTCACAAGGTGTCTTACTATGCCAAGACTCACTTACTTCTTGAGGTGCGCACCCTCTTTTGAAAACCCAACACTTGACGAGTATGACGCACACCTGAGATCAACCTTCAAGAAGGCACTGAATCTGTCACTAGAGGATCAGCAATGGGAGCAGGCAACCCTCCCAGTGCGACTGGGAGGTATAGGGTGCAAAGCAAGGCAGGTAGCGTTACCTGCATTTTTGTCATCGTGTTTGGCCTCCTGTGGATTAGTCAGAGGATTGTCCCTGAACGTTTGAGAGGTGTGGTGGGAGCCCAAGACCCCAAGTTCATTGAAGCAGCAGTGCAGTGGGACATCCTGGCAGACTCCTCCAGTAGACCAGCTCCTCCCAAAGAGCACAAACAGTCCCACTGGGACAAACCGATCATGGAAAAATTTCCAACACAATGCTCACCAACGCTTCAGGAAAGGACAAAGCTCGTCTCCTAGCGGTGAAGGCACCACACTCAGGAGATTTCCTTCTTGCTGTTCCCAATTCCTCTCTGGGCACTCGACTCGACCCACGGGTTATTCGGATTGGTGTTGCTCTTCGCCTAGCCGCCCCATACTCACCGAACATAGGTGTATTTGAGGCAGGGCGACGGCTGATCAATTCGGACTTCATGGTCTAGTGTGTCACACATCAGAAGGAAGTATGCTAGACATGAGGAGGTCAATGACATCATAAAGAGAAGCCTCGCCAAAGCCCGTTGCCCAGCTCAACGGGAACCCCAAGTGCAGAGGTCTGATGAAAGTCAAAGCGTCCTGATGGAGCCACCATGCTACCCTGGAAGGATGGTAAGCAGATTGCTTGGGACTACACCTGTGCTGCCACATTGGCAGACACCTACCTGCCACACTCCTTAGCCGAAGGGGTGGAGCTGCCAGCCACAGGGAGACCCAGAAGACCCGCAAATATGAAGACCTTCCCTCTTGCTATAACTTCATCCCAATAGGGTCGGAGACCCATGGAGCATGGGGCAAGTGTGCTCTAAAGTTTCTCAAGGAGCTGGGTGGAAAACTCATCATAGAAACCAAGGACCACAGGGCGACCAGCTTCCTCTTTCAGAGACTCAGTGTTGCGATCCAGAGGAAAATGCCTGCAGTATTCTGGGCACGGGCCCACTGCCCGGGAGTTGGACGAAGTATTTGACATGTAGCTCTGAGTTGTTATCTATGTTGTTTTACTCCCCATTGTGTTTTGTTTTATATATATATATATATATATATATATATATATATATATATATATATATATATATATATATATATATATATATATATATAAACTAAAGGAGGAGGTGGTTAGGAGGAGGACAGATGGGCTAGTGAGAAAATAGGCAATGGGGTAGAAGAGATATGGGGTAAGTTTAAAAATATAGTGTTAGAGTGTTCAGCAGAAGTTTGTGGTTATAGGAAAGTAGGTGCGGGTGGAATGATGATGTAGGGATTGCCATAATTACTTGAAACTACCACGGTACCTCTTATCAGGCGCTGCAACACTTACAGTTGAACCACAGTCAGGCGCTGCAACACTTACAGTTGATTCACAATCAGGCCCTGCAACACTTACAGTTGATTCACAATCAGGCCCTGCAACACTTACAGTTGAACCACAACACCCACTACAAAGAACAAAAAGACACAATACAGTGACTGGAACAATACACAAATAACGCACACATACAACTTTATCAGACGCTGCTACACTTACACCTAGAATAAAACACCCACTACAGGTTTATCAGGTGCTACAACACTAACACCTTTCTCAAACTCTGCTACACTTACATCTAAGAATATCACACTCACTACACCTTTATCAGATGCTTGCATTCTTACACCTGGACTACCACACTCACTACACCTTTGTCGGGAGCTGCAACATCTACACCTAAGACTACCACACACATAATTCCTTTGTCAGAAACTAGAACACTTACACGTGATAATACCTCACCCACTACACCTAGTCACCTACCCACTACCCCTGCAACACTTACACCTAGTCTCCCGTAAGCCATTCCCGGCACTCATAAAACGAGAGCCACACACGCACAAAATGTCAGCAACATATTTGAGGAGAAGTGAGGCTCTTATCCCCCCTCGTGCAGTTATTATGAAGTCGTCAATTTCCTGTTCACTCTCCACATAGTTCGGGGAGGGGGTCAGAGGAGGATGTGTCTGAACCCTATCCACACAGCCGTTGAGTCTGCCCTGTTGGGGAAGGGGCAGTGGTTGCCAAGGGGGCGCATCCCAAGAGGTGGTGGCCAAATGGAGGTGAAGTGAACTCAGGCAATCCAATCACTATTTCGCTGGAGTTGCAATGCTCTTATTTGAAGCCTTCATATATGCATGTACTTCTGAAATGCCTACGGAGTTATATATAGACAGAAAGACAGACAGACAGACAGACACACACACACAAACACACACACACACACACACACACACAGAGGAGACATGATAACGACATACAAAATACTGCGGGGAATCGACAAGGTAGACAGTGACACGATGTTCCAGAGAGGGAACACAGAAACAAGGGGACACAACTGGAAGCTGAAGACTCAGATGAGTCAAAGGGATGTTAGGAAGCATTTCTTCAGCCACAGAGTAGTCAGGAAGTGGAATAGTCTAGAGAAAGATATAGTGGAGGCAGGAACCATACATAGTTTTAAGACGAGGTATGATAAAGCTCATGGAGCAGGGAGAGCAGAGACCCAGTAGCGGACAGCGAAGGGGCGGGGCCAGGAGCTGAGTCTCGACCCCTCAACCACAATTAGGTGAGTACAATTAGGTGAGTACACACACACACACACACACACACACACACACACAAAGGGATCTGGACAGGCTGAAAGCCTGAAAACCTGGTCCAGCAATTGGCTCCTGGAGTTCAACCCCACCAAGTGCAAAGTCATGAAGATTGGGGAAGGGCAAAGAAGACCGCAGACGGAGTACAGTCTAGGGAGCCAGAGACTACAAACCTCAATCAAGGGAAAAAGACTTGAGGGTGAGTATAATACCAGATACATCTCCTGAGGCACTACATCAACCAAATAACTGCTGCAGCATACGGGCGCCTAGCAAACCTAAGAACAGTATTCCAACATCTTAATAAAGAATCGTTCAGGACCCTGTACACTGTGTACGTTACGCCCATACTGGAGTATGCAGCATCAGATTGAAACCCACATCTAGCCAAGCTTGTAAAGAAGCTAGAGAAAGTGCAAAGGTTTGCAGCAAGACTAGTCCCAGAGCTAAGGGGTATGTCCTATGAGGAGAGGTTAAGGGAAATCGACCTGACGACACTGGAGGACAGGAGAGATAGGGACGACATGATAACGACATATAAGATACTGAGAGGAATTGACAAGGTGGACAAAGACAGAATGTTCCAGAGATGGGACACAGCAACAAGGGGACACAGTTGGAAGTTGAAGACTCAGATGAATCACAGGGATGTTAGGAAGTATTTCTTCAGTCACAGTGTGGTCGGGAAGTGGAATAGTTTGGGAAGCGATGTAGTGGAGGCAGGTTCCATACATAGCTTTAAGAAGAGGTATGATAAAGCTCATGGCGCAGGGAGAGTGACCCAGTAGCGGCCAGTGAAGAGGCGGGGCCAGGAGTTGTGAATCGACCCTTGCAACCACAACTAGGTGAGTACAACTGGGTGAGTACACACACATATACACACACACACAGGCAACTACCTGAGGTGTGGAAGATCGCAAATGTAGTCCCAATTTTTAAGAAAGGAGACAGACACGAGGCATTAAAATACAGACCTGTGTCACTGACGTGTATAGTATGCAAAGTCATGGAGAAGATCATCAGGAGGAGAATGGTGGAGCACCTAGAAATACACAAGCTTATAAACGACAACCAGCACGGTTTCAGGGAAGGAAAATCCTGTCACAAACCTACTGGAGATTTATGACAAGGTAGCAGAAGTAAGACACGATAGAGAGAGGTGGATAGACTGTATTTTTTTGGAATGCCAGAAGGCGTTCGACACAGTTCCTCACAAGAGGTTAATGCAAAAGCTACAGGATCAGGCACACGTAACAGGAAAGGCACTGCAATGGATCAGAGAATATCTGACAGGAGGCAGCAGCGAGTCATGGTACGTGACGAGGTGTCAGAGTGGGCACCTGTGACGAGTGGGGTTCCACAGGGGTCAGTCCTAGGACCTGTACTGTTTTTGGTATATGTGAATGACATAACGGAAGGAATAGACTCAGAAGTGTCCCTGTTTGCAGATAATGTGAAGTTAATGAGAAGAATTAAATCAGTCGAGGATCAGGCAGGACTACAAAGAGACCTAAACAGGCTACAAGCCTGGTCCACTAACTGGCTCCTTGAATTTAACCCTGGCAAATGTAAATTCATGAGGATCGGAGAAGGGCAAAGAAGACCGCAGACAGAGTATAGTCTAGGTGGCCAAAAACTGCAAACCTCACTCAAGGAAAAAGATCTTGGGGTGAGTATAATACCGAGCATATCTCCTGAGGCACACATCAATCAGATAACTGCTGCAGCATACGGGCGGCTGGCAAACCTAAGAATAGCGTTCCAATACCTCACTAAGGAATCAAGACTCTGTACACCATATACGTCAGGCCCATACTGGAGTATGCAGCACCAGTTTGGAACCCACATCTGGTCAAGCACGTCAAAGGTTTGCAACAAGACTAGTCCCATAGCTAAGGGGATTGTCCTACGAAGAAAGGTTAAGGGAAATCGGCCTGATGACACTAGAGGACAGGAGGGTTAGGGGAGACATGATAACGACATATAAAATAATGCGAGGTATAGATAAGGTGGACAGAGACAAGATGCTGCAGAGAGGGGACACAGAAACAAGGGGTCACAATTGGAAGTTGAAGACTCCTATGAGTCAAAGGGATGTTAGGAAGTATTTCTTCAGTCATAGAAGGCAGGAAGGCAGGAACCATACATTGTTTTAAGACGAGGTTTGATAAAGCTCATGGAGCAGGGAGAGAGGGGACCTAGTAGCAATCAGTGAAGACGCGGGGCCAGGAGCTATGAATCGACCCATTCTACCACAAATAGGAGAGTACAGGCACACACAGGCACGCACGCACACACACACACACACATTATATTTATATAAATATATATACAGTGGACCCTCGGTTTTCGTTGAAATTTCTTTCCAGAATGCTGTTTGAGTGCCGTTACTGAACGAATTTGTTCCCATAAGGACAAATGTAAATTATATTAGTCATTTCAGACCCAAAAATATACACTTACAAAAGCACTTACGAAAATACACTTACATAATTGTTCGAGTTTGGAGGTGAACGAAAACCGAGGGTCCACTGTATATATATATATATACATATAAAGCCGCCAGCTTTATTGCAGTGCTCCTTTTCCAGAATATGACTGACTCCACTACTACTACTTCCACTACCACTACTACTTCCACTATTACTCCTCCACCACTTTCTTGTGCCCTTCCCTATCTGCTGGCCTATAAATCTATAAATACCCCTTCAACCAGTTCTTTGTGTTAGTGTGACTTTGTAAATGGTTCAAGTCGGACCGAAACGTCGTCGTAAGCCCTCCTCTATGTGCGGTTGTGTGTGTATTGTTCCAGTCACAGTATTGTACCTTTTGTTATTATTTCTTAGGTTTTATGTTCTTATATATATACGTATTTATATATATATATATATATATATATATATATATATATATATATATATATATATATATATATATATATATATATATATATATATATATATATTGTATGGAATAGGAGGTAGGTTACTGAAAGCAGTGAAGAGTTTTTATGAGGATAGTGAGGCTCAGGTTAGAGTGTGTAGGAGGGAAGGGGACTATTTCCCAGTAAAAGTAGGCCTTAGACAAGGATGTGTGATGTCACCGTGGTTGTTCAATATATTTATAGATGGGGTTGTAAGAGAAGTGAATGCGAGGGTCTTGGCAAGAGGTGTGGGGTTAAAAAATAAAGAATCAAATACGAAGTGGGAGTTGTCACAGTTGCTTTTTGCTGATGACACTGTGCTTTTGGGAGATTCTGAAGAGAAGTTGCAGAGGTTGGTGGATGAATTTGGTAGGGTGTGTAAAAGAAGAAAATTGAAAGTGAATATAGGAAAGAGTAAGGTGATGAGGATAACAAAAAGATTAGGTGACGAAAGATTGGATATCAGATTGGAGGGAGAGAATATGGAGGAGGTGAATGTATTCAGATATTTGGGAGTGGACATGTCAGCAGATGGGTCTATAAAGGATGAGGTGAATCATAGAATTGATGAGGGGAAAAAGGTGAGTGGAGCACTTCGGAGTCTGTGGAGACAAAGAACTTTGTCCATGGAAGTAAAGAGGGAAATGTATGAGAGTATAGTTATACCAACACTCTTATATGGGTGTGAAGCATGGGTGATGAATGTTGCAACGAGGAGAAGGCTGGAAGCAGTGGAGATGTCATGTCTGAGGTCAATGTGTGGTGTGAATATAATGCAGAGAATTCGGAGTTTGGAAATTAGGAGGAGGTGCGGGATTACCAAAACTATTATCCAGAGAGCTGAGTAGGGGTTGTTGAGGTAGTTCGGACATGTAGAGAGAATGGAACGAGACAGAATGACTTCGAGAGTGTATAAATCTGTAGTGGAGGGAAGGCGGGGTAGGGGTCGGCCTAGGAAAGGTTGGAGGGAGGGGGAAAAGGAAGTTTTGTGTGCGAGGGTCTTGGACTTCCAGCAATCATGTGTGAGCGTATTTGATAGGAGTGAATGGAGACAAATAGTTTTTAATACTTGACGTGCTGTTGGAGTGTGAGCAAAGTAACATTTATGAAGGATTCAGGAAACCGGCAGGCCGGACTTGAGTCCTGAGATGGGAATTATAGTGTCTGCACTCTGAAGGAGGGGTGTTAATGTTGCAGTTTTATAACTGTAGTGTAAAGCACCCCTCTGGCAAGATAGTGATAGAGTAAATGATGATGAAAGTTTTTCTTTTTCGGGCCACCCTGCCTTGGTGGGAATCGCCGATGTGTTAATAAAATATATATATATATATATATATATATATATATATATATATATATATATATATATATATATATATATATATATATATATATATATATATATATATATATATATATATATATATATATGCATACATACATACATACATACACACACACACACACACACACACACACACACACACACACACCACACTAAATCGAATCAGGGGTTACATAGGATAGGCAGTGGAGAATGTAAGAGAGAGATCAGTCTTTGTTTACGGGCTCCAGGAAGCTGAAGGGGAAACTTATGAAGCAAGAAGACAAGGGAGAAAATGCGATTGAAAACATCATGAAAGCAATAGGAGAAGATGACATGACCCAGCTGGCAAATTTTCTGAGAATAGGGGGGTTTGCAAGAGGAAGAATCCGGCCAGTCAAAGTAATTTTCAAAGCAGAATTGACTCGAAACAGGATCCTGCAGGAGAAAGCAAGACTAAGGGATATGTCAGAGTACCGGAGGGTGTATCTCGACCGCGACAGAACACGGGAAGAAAGACAGAAACTGAAAGAGAGGGTACAGAGACAAAAGGAGGAAAGAGAGATGGACAGGAGAACCCAGACTCAGGAGGAAGCTCTAACACAACCACCTTCAGATGTTCCCCAACCTGGACAACCCCAATGCAACCAAACAACCTAACCCAAAACACACATGCCATACCCACGATTCCACCCACCTCATTACAAACTCCACTCTTCACACCAACCACCCATAGTTCCCTCATCAGATCTCCCACTTTCCTCTAACCCCAACATAC
>WNWK01007951.1:0-88815 GCA_009830355.1 Cherax destructor
CAACACACCCGAAACGATCTCACCTCGCGTCTCTTGTAGCTGTAGGAAGGGCGTAGAGATGCTGCTGGATGCAGAAGGGTGTAGGAGAATGCTGGAGAGTTGTAGAGTAGGAGATGAACACACACGTGACTGCTTCAGGCTGGAGAGCTGGAGATGACGCCCTATGTCCCGATTTTGTGGAAAAATCGTGGAAGATGCTCTGACTCAGGCACCCACGAGACGCTGGAAGCTACGGATGATGCGATAAGCCAGCAGATGACCTGGATATGACTAGCTTGGTCGTATGATCGACTGGGCGGTGGGTCCCCTACACTACACTCTGCCGTGAACCACTGCTGTCACCACTGTTAAGTCTATCTTCTTGGCTGCTTACTTTGGGCAGTAGAATGGTAGCGTAGGTGCAGAGATACGGCCGATGACTAGACTCAGTTTATTAATGGCAAGGTGTAGATATACACGGGGACAGAGCGTGAGGGGACCGGGAGCCAGCAAGGGTAGAGATGCTGCTTCAGTGAGGTAGGCCGTGTAAGTGAGAGAGAAGCATGGTTGACCAGCCCGACCTTGATAGGCCTATAGAGGGCAGCACCATAGTGCCGCGCAGTTTGAAACAGCCTCTGGATAGGCTGTTTACAGTTTGTTGATCAATTGTTTTGCATTTACAAACAACTTTATTTTAAATCTTATCTTTTAAACATAACCCTGGGGTATCCTGGTAATATCGTCTATGCAGACGACATTACACAACTCACCACTCACGCCAATATAGATACACTCTCACACAAAACACAGAATGAGGTCGACAGGATTGCCTTCTGGGAACAAAAATGGAGGATCAAAACCAATGCAGCTAAATCCAGCATTACATATTTTAACTATAGGAAACGTGATCCTCCATTACCTGTCGAGCTCAGAACAGCTGACACCCGCACCTACATCCCCATCACACAATCTGTCACAGTCCTTGGCATCAATCTTGACTACCTCCTTTGCTTAAACAGACACATTAACTCAAAGCATGCAGTAGCCAGCAGGGCCCTTGCGGGCCTCTACAAGCTGCAACATGCCTCCCAACGCACCAAACTACACCTCTACAAATCCCTAATACGTCCGCTGATAACTTACTCTCCTCTAGCCCTCTCTCTTGCAGCCAAAACAAACTTACTTAAACTGCAGCGTGTCCAGAACAAGGCTCTGCGGTGGGTGCTTGATGTCAGATGGGAGGACTTCGCCACAAGCGAGTCTCTCCATGCCCAGTTAGACATCCCTGCGCTGAATCTGTGACAGACAGACAAACTTGAGACACGGCATGACTACTGGACCTCTCTCCTTGACGAAGACATTCGTAGACCCCAAAACCAACACAACCTTTTCTATTCCTTGTATGAACCTGCTCCTAACCCTATTTACAAATAACCTTTTGATCCTATGTCAGGTACCTTGAGCTGTTCGCCCCTCTGACCCACTTTCGCCTTAGCTGCTGGGTTAAGCCCTAGCTCAACTTCTACACTCCTCTCCTTCGGCTGTCCCGTCCTCCCCGCTCACCCCACAGAAGTCTCATCAGGCAGTCAGCACTGAGGAAAAGCACCTCCCACATGGGGATCGTAAGGCACTAGATAGAGAGCTACTGTGTCTACACAGGGCGAGGGCAACAGAGGAGGAGGAGGTGTTGATTCACCGGGAAATCTCCCGGCCCGGGTCTTTACCAGATGGCGACCCGGCTCCAGCTCCCTGGCGTGGGAGTAGCAGAGACCGAAGTCTCCCATGGGAGGGGGTACCCCTCAGCGGTGGGACCAACTGGTCCCAGGCCTAGCCATATTCGCCCACCAGCACGAGGCAGGTAGGTAGATAGTTGCTATGCCACTCTGGTCTGCCACCTTCCCCGCCCCAAGGAGGCTGACGGGAAGGGCAGGCTTGCGAGCCGCAGATGGTAGCAAGCTCCAGTCTTGGCACCTACCCTGCCCTAGAAGGGCTGGGCATGGTGATCGACCGACTGGTGTGGTGTTGATTCACCGGGAAATCTCCCGGCCCGGGTCTTTACCAGATGGCGACCCGGCTCCGGCTCCCTGGCGAGGGAGTAGCAGAGACCTAAGTCTCCCATGGGAGGGGGTACCCCTCAGCGGTGGGACCAAACGGTCCCAGGCCTAGCCATATTCGCCCACAAGCACGTAGGTAGTTAGTTGCTAGGCCCCTCTGGTCTGCCACCTTCCCCGCCCCAAGGAGGCTGACGGGAAGGACAGGCTTGCGAGCCGCAGATGGTAGCAAGCTCCAGCTTTGGCACCTACCCTGCCCTAGAAGGGCTGGGCATGGTGATCGACCGACTGGTGTGGTCAACTTTGTAGTCTTATAAAACATTTTTGATGTAAATTAAAAACTAACTTAATTTTAATAATAAAATATAAATAACTTGACATGTATTATTATACAATAACTCTCAGTGTTATCTATAATGAAACCAGCTATTATATCTTTGTTGACACTTCAAATTTTATGATTACACGTAGTATTTTGGAAATTATCTTAAATACGGATGTGGGTTAAATGCCTTAATAAAATAAAATATATTAGTTAGTCTTCAAAATATGTTTTTTTTTAATTGTTGAACGTAAACAATAATATTTTTTTTTAATCTTCTATTATGTATATATAAATTACATTATGCTTTAAGATAATCTCAAAAGTCGCCTAAAAATTAAATACAAATCATAAATGATTTTGACATTTTAAAAATAATAGAAAATTCTGCAACACTTAAAAACACCTTATATAACGTATTGTAGTAATACAAAACACTTAATTAATTGCATATATTTTAAAACTAAGCCTAGTAGAATTTGACTGTATATTTGCTATACTTAGCTTAATTTTGAAGGGAATATTCAATCCCATAAATCATTGTGTAAAACAAATATCATTTGGTTTTTATTTCAATCATGTCCTTACCTTGCCGTTCCCATTAACCCCCCTGGGGTGGGGAAGATGGCAGACCAGAGAGGCCTAGCTTGTCCCTATCCTCCCAGTAAGGGTGGGGAATGTGGCTACGCCTGGTGACAGTTAGTCCCAACGATGAGGGGGTGCTTGTACCTAATCCCATGGGAGACATAGGTCTCAGACACTCCCAAGACAGGGAGCCAAGTCCGGGTCACCATCTGGAAAAGACTCGGACCGGGAGAGAACCCGCGAATCAACACCCCCTAATAAATTTGTAATTAGTCTACAAGAAGTTAATTTTCGAAACCGTAGGGTTATAAATTTATAATTCATTTTCAACTTACCATCAATTTATTTTATACAAGTATGTATTTTTTTTCCTGAAATTATTAATTATAATTATTACCTGGCTGGAATAATGGAGGAGAAACATCTGCAGGATGGAGAGGAAATCAGGTTGTAGATTATTGGATGCTGGAGTACATCAGTGACTGCTGGGGTAGATCAGTGACTGCTGGGGTAGATCAGTGACTGCTGGAGGTAGATCAGTGACTGCTGGAGTAGATCAGTGACTGCTGGGGTAGATCAGTGACTGCTGGGGTAGATCAGTGACTGCTGGGGTAGATCAGTGACTGCTGGGGTAGATCAGTGACTGCTGGGGTAGATCAGTGGATGCTGAGGTAGATCAGTGACTGCTGGGGTAGATCAGTGAATGCTGGGGTAGATCAGTGGATGCTGGGGTAGATCAGTGACTGCTGGGGTAGATCAGTGACTGCTGGGGTAGATCAGTGGATGCTGGAGTACATCAGTGACTGCTGGGGTAGATCAGTGACTGCTGGGGTAGATCAGTGACTGCTGGGGTAGATCAGTGACTGCTGGGGTAGATCAGTGACTGCTGGGGTAGATCAGTGACTGCTGGAGTACATCAGTGACTGCTGGGGTAGATCAGTGAATGCTGGGGTATATCAGTGGATGCTGGGGTAGATCAGTGGATGCTGGGGTAGATCAGTGACTGCTGGGGTAGATCAGTGACTGCTGGGGTAGATCAGTGACTGCTGAGGTAGATCAGTGACTGCTGGAGTACATCAGTGACTGCTGGGGTAGATCAGTGACTGCTGGGGTAGATCAGTGACTGCTGGGGTAGATCAGTGACTGCTGAGGTAGATCAGTGACTGCTGGGGTAGATCAGTGACTGCTGGGGTAGATCAGTGGATGCTGGGGTAGATCAGTGGATGCTGGGGTAGATCAGTGACTGCTGGGGTAGATCAGTGACTGCTGGGGTAGATCAGTGACTGCTGGGGTAGATCAGTGACTGCTGGGGTAGATCAGTGACTGCTGGGGTAGATCAGTGACTGCTGGGGTAGATCAGTGACTGCTGGAGTACGTCAGTGACTGCTGGGGTAGATCAGTGAATGCTGGGGTAGATCAGTGGATGCTGGGGTAGATCAGTGGATGCTGGGGTAGATCAGTGACTGCTGGGGTAGATCAGTGACTGCTGGGGTAGATCAGTGACTGCTGAGGTAGATCAGTGACTGCTGGAGTACATCAGTGACTGCTGGGGTAGATCAGTGACTGCTGGGGTAGATCAGTGACTGCTGGGGTAGATCAGTGACTGCTGGGGTAGATCAGTGACTGCTGAGGTAGATCAGTGACTGCTGGGGTAGATCAGTGACTGCTGGGGTAGATCAGTGGATGCTGGGGTAGATCAGTGGATGCTGGGGTAGATCAGTGACTGCTGGGGTAGATCAGTGACTGCTGGGGTAGATCAGTGACTGCTGGGGTAGATCAGTGACTGCTGGGGTAGATCAGTGACTGCTGGGGTAGATCAGTGGATGCTGGGGTAGATCAGTGACTGCTGGGGTAGATCAGTGACTGCTGGGGTAGATCAGTGGATGCTGTATTAGATCAGTGGATGCTGGGGTAGATCCGTGAATGTGATGGTAGATTAGTCTATGCTGGGGTAGATCAGTGCATACTGGATAGACCAGTGGATATTGGATAGATCAGTGTATGCTGGGCTTTGTATAATTTGTTGATGGGAGATATAAGAGCTCCTGTAGTTTCCTTATATCCTATGTATAACAGAGAGCATTTGGAGTAAGTTTGTGAAATTACACATCCCTCCGAGGAACGAGAGGTTATGTTTAATTCACCGGGAATTCTCTCGGCCCGGATCTTTACCAGATGGTGACCCGGCTCCTGCTCCCTGGCGTGGGAGTAGCAGAGACCTATGTCTCCCATGGGAGGGGGTACCCCTCAGCGGCGGGACCAACTGGCCCCAGGCCTAGCCACATTCCCCACCAGCACGAGGCAGATAGATGCTAGGCCCCTCTGGTCTGCCACCTTCCCCGCCCCAAGGAGGTTGACAGGAAGGACAGGCTTGCGAGCCGCAGATGGTAGCAAGCTCCAGCCTTGGCACCTACCCTGCCCTAGAAGGGCTGGGCATGGTGAGCGACCGCCCTCCGTGTGGGAAGCGAGAGCTCTAGCAATAATAATAATAATATCTTTATTTCTACAAGTACATTATACAACTTATTCAGATTGCAGAAGAGAAATAAATTGTATTGTATTATACAAAAATAAATACTACAGTGGAAATAAGTCACTTTGTCTGACTTTTTTTGGGAGTTATCCTGGGTAATTTACTTATATGTTACTATGTATGATAATTTATATAACTAAATTTATAAGTGTCTGCACCTAAATAAACTGACGTACTTTTATTTTACTTTAGTCTATGTTTAAGATTAACAGAAAATCTAGCAAAATGAGTAAGATGTTAATAAATTATAAGTTATCTGATTTTTATAATAAATATAACTTTTTTCTTTTTAAGATAAAATAAAGTATTAATAATATGAGCAAATTAGTAAATTATTTTACAAAATGTTTAAAAGTTTTAAGTAGTTTGTATTATACTTTTTCTACTTTTACAAATATCGCTAAAAAACTATTCATGTCTGTAGACGCCCAATAATTTTCAAAGTATTAAAATAAATATTTATTTTTTTGAAGGGAATAAATTCCCGTAAAACAGTGAGATTTGAGTTGTACGTTCAATCAGCTAGTATAGTTGACTGTCAAAATAAAAGATCGATGTACAGGTCAACCCACCTTGTTGCCTGTTTAGTCTGTCACATCTGAATACATACGTTATAACTTGTTATCTATATTTTGTCAAAATGATCCTTTATGTGGGTCTCTGTGAAAGCTGCAAACATTGCATTCAACTCTGTGAGCAGTCCCTTAATGTAAGGAATTTTGTAATTTGTTGATGGCTTAAGACCCTGTATGTTTGCAAAGATAAATGTCGTTTTGTTTATGAAATTTAGGGGAGTTTCATTTGCTGGCTTTAATATCTGTTGTTTTGGAGTGGAGGCCAATGACTGCCTCTGTTCCAGAAGTGTTTTCAGTTGTTGTACGAGTTCTGTCATTTCTTGCCAGTCTGTTTTCCTTCCTCGCTGTGGAAAGTATGGGTATTTTCCTGAAAGTTATACTGGATAAACTTTCCAATGTAAATAGATATCCTTAATGTGTTGCTGTTGGTTCACATTATACTTGGGATTTGAAGAAGTAACCAACAGAAGAGTCTTAGCGCATGTGTGGAGAGACACATGGGCTTGGGTCAAGTCTTGTGGGTCAGGTGGCGAGGGAGAGTCGCTGGGGAGACCCAAATGTGTGAGTGTCTAGCTATAATGAGGTCGGGATCGTGGCGTTTACGACGGCCGAAACGTGATTAGTGGCCTCACTTCACAATAGAAAGTTTCGTAACTGTTCTCCGTGTATAATGTGGGACATTAAGTCCAGGAAACCAATATAATAATAGGGTGATGAATTTGTTAATTGGGGGAACGACGCACGACAATTACCATTCATCGGCCTCTGATCTTAATGGATCAATTTCTAATGAGTGTAAATTAGTCGCCTTGTGAACTGTGGAGAAATTAGTGATAATCACCTATAACTGGGGGAAGGAGTGAAGTAATGAGTCGCCATTCCCCGAGTGAACACGTCAACCTCATGGCCCAGTCCTGAGGACCATGGAGGTTTTACGGAGTCATGGCTCCTAAGTCGGGACAAACCAACTAATACCATCGTCCTGCTGGAAAAAAAAACCGTATTGACTTGGCAGGACATCGAAGTCGGAGGAGGAAATAAGACAAGGAATACTGCCTCCTCACCCACAGTTAAGTAACCTTTCTTATAGTATCAACCCCATAGCTGGCCAGTTAGGTGTTATAATAGGACAGGTACTGTGGGTGACTCAATGATCTCCAGTGACCACCAATGAACTGGGTAAGTGGTGGGCTTATTATGTTGACATGTGTAACCCCTTCCTACCTTTCCTATCAGTCCAATTTACACATACAGTCCACAACTAATCGTAACACTGTACCTATTGGTGTTATTTGATTGTAATTCATAATACTGGTCTAGGATAGATGTGTTAAGAGTGCTGTGTTATCGAGGGAGTCGCTTGTTGCGACCAGGGGAGATTTAAGTTTTCCCACACGCCTCCACGGGGGTAACTAATGTAAATAATATATAGTTGTCACCTCAGATTATTTGTATGATTGAGTTGATGAAGCTCATAAAGGTAACTCATAATTCCCCACACTCGCATTAGAAAAACTATTTCTCTGGGGAGGTTATGGCTTCCTTCTTTTGTTTCCCATAGTCCAGCTGGCCTGTGTTTTCTTGTCCCCTTGAGATGACATGCCTGGCTGTATACGTTGTAGCATTTTCTTTCAAGGACTGATGAGTGACACACATCAGGGTGAGGAGGAGAAGGAGGTGTTGATTCACCGGGAAATCTCCCGGCCCGGGTCTTTACCAGAAGGCGACCCGGCTCCGGCTCCCTGGCGTGGGAGTAGCAGAGACCGAAGTCTCCCATGAGAGGGGGTATCTCACGAGGCAGGTAGGTAGATAGTTGCTAGGCCCCTCTGGTCTGCCACCTTCCCTGCCCCAAGGAGGCTGACGGGAAGGACAGGCTTGCGAGCCGCAGATGGTAGCAAGCTCCAGCCTTGGCACCTACCCTGCCCTAGAAGGGCTGAGCATGGTGAGCGACCCATCAGGGTGAAATAAGTTACAGGAAGGGGAGTTGCACCCTCCTGGTGTCATGTGGGTATGGCATATTTTGTGATAGTCAAAGATGCATGTCAAACCTCTGTTCTCTGTACACTTTCTAGGTCAGCAATTTCACCTGCCTTGAAAGGTGCAGTTAGTGCTCAGCAATATTCCAGCCAAGATAGATCAAGCGACATGAGTGTCATAATGAACTTGGCATCCCTAGTTTTGAAGGTTCTCATTATCCATCCTGTCATTTTTTTTGCAGATGCGATTGATACAATGCTATGTCTTTGAAGGTGAGATCCTCTGCCATGATCACTCCCAGGTCTTTTACATTAGTTTTTTTTTTCGATCTATTGTGTGGTTGGAATTTGTTTTTCACTTCTATATAACTTTAATTTCCTCTCGTTTTCCATATCAGAGTAATTGCAATTTCTCATCATTGAACTTTATATTGTTTTCTGCGGCCCATTTCAAGATTTGGTTGATGTCCACCTGGAGTCTTGCAGTGTCTTCAATGGAGGACACTGTCATACAAATCAGGGTGTCATCTGCAATGGAAGACAAAGTATACCTGGAGAGGGTTTCGGGGTTCAACGCCCCCGTGGCACACTTTATGGCCAGACCTCATGCTGCATCAGGCCCTGGTCAACCAGGCTGTTACTGTTGGCTGCACACAACCCAATGTATGAACCACAGCCCGGCTGGTCAGGTACTGACTTTAGGTGCCTGCCCAGCACCTTCCTGAAGACAGCAAGGGGTCTATTGGTAATCCCCCTTATGTATGCTGGGAGGCAGTTGAACATTCTTGGGTCCTTGACACTTATTGTGCTGTCTCCTATCGTGCTAGTGGCGCCCCTGCTTTTCATCGGGGGAATGTTGCATCGTCTGCTGAGTCTTTTGCTTTCATAGGGAATGATTTTCGTGTGAAAGTTTGGTACTAATCCCTCTAGGATTTTCCAAGTGTATATAATCATGCATCTCTCCCACCTGCGTTCTAGGGAGTACAGGTTTAGGAACATCAAGCATTCCCAGTAATTGAGGAGCTTTATCACAGTTATGTGAGTCGTGAAGGTTCTCTGTACATTTTCTAAGTCAGCAATATCACCTGTCTTGAAAGGTGGTATTAGTGTGCAGCAATATTCCAGCCTTGCTGGTGATGGTTATGGGAGTAATAGTGGTGGTGGTGCTGATAGTGGCTATGGTGGTGGTAGTAATTGTCGTGATGGTGGTGGTGGACAAGTAGCAGCAACAACACACACAGATTAGATTTTGCCACCGAAGTGGCTAGTTTATTGTGCACCCCATATCCATCCTGTGGACGGTAGGGCAAGAGCATATGGATACACAAAAGGCCTAGGCACTAGGCCCCAAAGGGGTTAACAATTGTACATTTGGGTTTATATCTACATTTCAATTATCTGTTACAAGCAAATTTAGGAAATTTGCTTAGTACAATTGGTATCTTATTTCATGAATAAGATATCTTGACATGTCACATAGGTTATTATACTGTCTATCTCTATATTCCTCAATAAGTGGACAATTAAGCACATAGTGTTCAAGACAGTGACCATATGCCTGATCACATAATTTGCATTTAGGTTGATCATCATATGTGTCTCCCAACCTGTCAGAAGTAACTGTAGCCAAGCCTAAGCCTGGCCACTACAACATCAGTCAGTCTGTTCACATTGCAAGTTGCTCACTTAAAACAATATATGGAGTGTGTCTGCACATCATCGTCGAGGTCATTCCACTTGTGGATCACCCTGTGACCGAAGAAATACTTCCTGACATCCCTGTGACTCATGTGTGGGGGAATGGACAAGTTAATGGACTGTAATTAAGCTACTTAGCATATTGATGCAGCCACGACTCCCCAGCCATCTCAGATATCGTTAGTTGATGCATAGGGTCACATCCCCCTGGGCTGTATGGGTGAATAAATACACACATGATTATTATATTATTGCCCAAAAGGAGCGTATGCAACATCGTCAGTCATTAAATAAAGACTGAGATATACACTCACGTGTTTGGACTTAAAAGTCCACGCATAACCGCCGTCTAAATAGGACAGTTTCAAACTTCTCCTGACTATAAGTACTGCGCAGTCTCCCTGTGTCATCAAGAACTTGAAACTTAGTTGGCTCGTTGTAACGTGGTGTTGGCGCCACCATATACGGCGGGAAATGCTGTCTTGATTTGTAGAACGTCGCTGATGTGTCATTGTTCTTCGATGAAGTCTCTCTACGTTTGTCTTTTAGCCGTAGTAAGAAGCTACGCACACTTCTGAATATACAGCGATTTTATTGTTAATTATCACTAAACGCGCTGGAACAGAGTTCTTATCCGATTTCCCGACGTTAGTTGAGATTGAATAGGAGATCGAAGACGTACGACTAATGTCCCTTTGTCAGGTCAAATCACCGCGCCATAAGCCCATTCCCCTTCATGGCTGAGTTCAATCTAATGCCCGCTTCTCCGCCCCTGGTTTCGCTGACCTAAGCTCAATTTCAACACTTGCAAAACACTGCAACAAGTTGCAATTCAACTGCTTGTGTTCTCTAAACACTGTGATCACTGGAGCACATAACTGGAGGTTCAAGTGTAGAAATGGAAACAACAGTTTCCTTTAACTTTTCTGCTACGGCAAAGAGTCATATTTATCTCAAATGTCTATTAATCATATATACTCGTTGCTACACTGGTCAGAGACGTGACGTACTGTGGTTGGGTCCGTACTTCAGACACGCCGTCTGGCCCCTCAAACAGTTTATTACTGTCTGTCACAAATGCACCGCATGATAGTCACTTTCTTTTGTAACTAACAATATTTTATTATATCTAAACTAACAAACAATATCAAGTTCAATGAAGAAAAATTTCAACTACTCAGATATGGAAAACTTGAGGAAATTAAAACTGTATCAGGGAATACAACAAATTCTAACCAGACAACAGAACGATAATGTAATGTGAAGGACCTGTCTAGGCTGGAATACTGCTGTACACTAACTGCCTCTTCAAGGCTGGGGGATATTGCTGACCTGGAGAGTGTACAAAGAACTTTCACAGCACACATAAGTACGATAAAGCACCTAAATTACTGAGAACGGTTGAAGGTCCTTGATCTGTATTCCCTGGAACGCAGGCGAGAGAGATACTACATGATAATATACACTTGGAAAATCCTAGAGGGGTTAGTACTAATCTTGCACACAAAAATCACTCCCATTGAAAGCAAAAGACTCGGCATGATATGCAACATTCCCTCAATGAAAAGCAGGGGCGCCACGAGTACACTGAGAGACAACACAATAAGTGTCAGGGGCCCAAGACTGTTCGACTGCCTCCCAGAATACATAAGGGGGATTACCAATAGACCCCTGGCTGTTTTCAAGCAGGCACTGGACAGGCACCTGAAGTCAGTACCTGACCAGCTCCAGGCTGTGGTTCATACGTCAGTTTGCGTGCTGTCAGCAGTAACAACCTGGTTGATCAGACCCTGATCCACTACTATACCTGATCTCAGACCGAGCCACGGGGGCGTTGACCCCTGAAACCCTCTCCAGGTAAACTCCAGGTATACCTGTATACTGCAGAAAAGAACTACATTTGTTATTATTATTACTGTATCAGTTGGTCAGAGTATTTTGTGGTTGTTATTGTTTCTTCTGGTTCTTCTCCAATATTGTTAGAATAAATTTTGATAGTCTCTCATTATAACCTTTTATCTCTGGAACTAGTCTGGTTGCATACCTTTATACTTTCTGCAGTTTCTTACATGGTGTTACAAGTGTTGATTCCCTGCTGGTGTTACATAGTCCAACATGAACCTGACATATTGAAGAAGATATCTGGAATGGGGCGTCCTCAACACTGACCTTTCATGTGACAGTCCAGCACATGTTAGTGCTGATGGAAAATAAACAAATTATAATCAGATATACAAAGATTTATAGGAATTGAATATTCCCTTAAAAATTACCATAAAAACTACGAAATTAAAAAGGTAGGTAGGTAGGATACTCTCAGGTAAGACCCATAAGGGTAGAAATGGAGATTTGGATAGATGAAGAATAGTAGGTGAGAGGAATTTCGATAGTTGAAGGGAAAGAGCCAGGGCTAAACCCAGCAGCATAGCGTTGGTTGGCATGTTAGAGGAGGCGCTCCTGGGTGTGACTATCTGCTGTGTTGGTTTGCTCAATGTATTGCTGGACTGGACTTGGCTCGGGAGGCACGACACTGTTCCCATAGGGCGGCAACCGAAACGTCATTGCTGGTTTGCTTTTTTTGTACTGCTTTATCCCAGAATGCACTGATTTTTTTTTTTTTTTTTTTTTTTAGGGGTTATCAGGGGCTTTTGGAGGGTACAAAGGACGTCTTTTAAGGTCCACCCCTGCAGAGGGCAGGGTAGAAATTAGGAGTTAGATAGGAGGGATAGTTTTAGACGTATAGAGGAGTAGGAGCAGGATTATCAATAGATTGAAATAGATTTAGGTTGATGTCTGGCTGTCTGATGGTTTCGTCTAAGAAGGTTGCCCATGTGTTTTGATAGGTTTCAAGTCGGTCTATTTGTCTATCACTGAGTTCTTTCCAGAACACGTTCAGTGCAGGGGTGCTAGTCCTGTTGTGTAAGGACTCACTGGTGGCGAAGTCATCCCACTTCGTTCCCAGCACCCACCGCAATGCTCGGTTCTGGATTCTCTGCAGTTTCAAGATGTTTGTTTTGGCAGCAAGAGAGAGGGCAAGAGGTGTGTATGTGATGAGTGGTCTTATGAGAGCCTTGTACAGGTGTAGTTTGGTGTTTGGGTGTGAATCTCTGAGCTTGAGCAGTCTACCAAGGGCATTACTGGCCATAACTCTTTTAGTGTTTATGTGGGTGTGTAATCTCAGTCTGGAGTCCAAAGTAACTCCAAGGACTGTAGTGTTTCGTGTACGTGGAATGGGTGTTCGTGTAGTGGTAGTTCTTAGGTAGACAGGCATTGGTCTGCGGTTTCCTCTTTGGAAGAAATATGTTATCTTTGATTTGTTTGCATTGGTTTTTATTCGCCAGAGGATCTCCCATGCACTAATCCTGTCTACCTCACGTTGTGTTCTGAGTGATAGGTATCTACATTGTTCATGTGCAATGAGTTGTGTAATGTCATCTGCGTAAGCCAGTGTGAGTGTAGTGCAATGTGCTGGGTCAGGGATGTCGTTAGTGTAAAGGATGTATAAGGTAGGAGAGAGCACAGATCCCTGGGGGACTCCAGCTTGAAGGGTAAAAGAGTCAGAGAGACAGTTTTTGAACTTAATTCGCATTGTACGGTCATCAAGGAAGTTGCATAGTAATTTTTTGGCATTCTGAGGAAGGTCAAAAAGGTTACATAGCTTATACTTGAGCCCTGAGTGCCAGACAGTGTCAAAAGCTTTTTCCACGTCTTTTGCAACCAGGGCTGTTGTACGTCCTTGTGCCTTATTAATTTGAATATAGTTCAAAATGATATTTAGGGCTGCTTGTGTAGATCTGTGTTGTCGGAAGCCGAATTGGCGGTCTGTCAGGAGGTGGTTTGTTTCAAGGTGAGTCCTTAGTCTTTTATTTATAAGTCTTTCAAACGTCTTACCTAAGGTTTCAAGAAGGCTAATCGGTCTGTACTGGTACTGATGACCTGAGCGTCGGTAAGCTGGGATGGAAGAAGGGTGGGTAAGGATAGAAATATGGGAAAAGGTTGGGTAAGGGTAGGAGGAGGGAATATACAGGTGAGTGGCACGTCCACTCTGGGCGACATGTGCAGATAAACTGCTGGCGTTGTTGATCAGTGTGTGTGATGCTGGAGCGAGTTGTAACAGCTGATGAGGCGGGTGTAGGTGGACTGCAGGCGGCTGCCAGGCGGCGATGGAAGAGTCCCAGAAGGCAGGCAAGGTCGAGAAGGCAGTTACATTACAGTGATGTGTTGGAGAAATCACTGAAGCGTTCCATTCACCAGCAAGGTGAACTGTCGTAGTGAGATGTGTTTTACTTTAATTAAACGTTGGAAGTTAGGATGTTGAAGGTCTCTTATAATGTTGTCGAGGGTCTGGAGTGTTGTGGTATTACATCTGAATTTAACAGTTCCATCTTGGAGATGTTGAGTAAGGTCAGCAGGCATCATTGTTGAGGGAACTTGTCGAGTAGTAAAGAATCTTACACCAAACATGGTGCATGGTGGAAGTGTTGGAGTGGCAGGGCTGGAAGACGAAGTCTCTGATTGGTTCGAGGGAGTAGGAGATGAATGCTTCTCATTGGTGGAGGTGGGTTGTGGCGAGACTGGCAAGGAGGCAGCTGATTGGTTCTCGGTAGGGGTGTGGGTGGTGGTGAGCTTCATTGGTTGTTGTAGGCGTGACGTCAGTAGTAGCTGGTGGTGGTGGTGAGGCTTCAGCTGAGTCATCAGCAGGTAAAATAATGTCGTCAATATGCTGGGAATTGTTGAGTATCACAGAAGATGGTGGAGAATCTGGAAATTTGAACTCTGGCATGTTGTTTAATTTGAAGAGTTCGTTGATGGAGGGTTGAACGTCCCAGGAACAGCAGCATTATGCATATGAGCATAGATCATACAGTAGTAGATGGTGGTGGGGTCACTGGCAGGTGCGATGCTGGTAGTAGTAGGTTGCGTGGAGGCTTGGAGAATTTTAGTTGTGGTAGCTTGTAGTTTTGTAATAGCAGCATAGGTGGGAGATTTTGAAGATGACTTTTTCTGTGCTGCTTCTTGGGTCTTCTTCAGAATGTCTTTACGAGTGGGACACTTAGCAGCAAGTGTGTGATGATCGTTGCTTTTACAGTTGAGACAAGATGGTGTTGGTGGAGCAGCGGCGGTGCATGATCTAAAATCATGTCCTTCACTACTACATGTAGTGCAAAACTTCTTTTCCTTCACAGGACAGTCGCTGGTGTTGTGTGAATACGAGTAACAGGTCCAACAGTGAGAAATGTAGTGAAATATCTCTGCCTCGATGCAGGTGGGGCTGACGAAGTAATAATATACAGCCAGTCCGTCGGCTAATGCAGTGGCAGCCATGTTGACGTCGGTAAACGTGACCTTGAGCATGGAGGAAGCTGTAGGTATTTTCATGATGCTCTCCACTGTGGCCCATGAGTTTTGATCTTCAATGGATGTCTTGAGTTCGTCGATAGGTTGAACTGTAAGAAGCTTATCTAGTTTTTTAAGGAAAACTGTTCTTCTTGCCCTGAGAGCTGGAGATAACATGACAATAAATCCTCGTTCAGAGAGAGTGGTGGTGGCTGTTGTAGTGAGTAGCTTCTCTGCATCTTCATCATCGTTGCAGACAACAATAAATGCTTCTTTTAGGGTCAATATGGTGTTGAACTTCACCTGTAGCACGCACTTAACAGCAACTGCTAGAGCAAGTTTGGATGAATCATTCACAGTGCCACTGTTGGGTTTGATCTTGACACGATTTGCGTAGCTCATCGTGATGAAGGTGAAATTCCCCTCCCCAACGGGGATCGTAGGGAGACTGAAGGAAGTCAGAGCTGCTGTGACCGCACTGGCATCTGAATATAAATTCCTAAAAAATACCAAACATTTTACATAGAAAGTTATTAAAATTACTGAAATTTATTCTACTTTATTTTATCTTAAGAAGAAAAAAGTTATATTAATTATGAAAAGCAGATAATTTATATTTTATAATTATTCTACATTTTGCTTAATGTTCTGTCAGTCTCAAACGTAGACTAAACTAATATAAAGAGTACACATACCTGGAGAGGGTTTCGGGGTTAACACACCCGCGGCCCGGTCTGTGACTAGACCTCATGGTGGATCAGGACCTGATCAACCAGGCTATTACTGCTGGCCGCACGCAGTTAGTTAGTTTAATATCTTTATTATGCACCCCATACCCATCCTGTGGGCGGTAGTCAAAAGATTACAGAGGTACATAATGGGTCCAGGGACTGGGCCCCAAAGTTTTGATAGCTGGGCAAGTTACAAAGGTAATGAACTCACAAGTTACAAAGGTAATGAACTCACAAGTTACAAAGGTAATGAACTCACAAGTTACAAAGGTAATGAACTCACAAGTTGCAAAGGTAATGAACTCACAAGTTGCAAAGGTAATGAACTCACAAGTTACAAAGGTAATGAACTCACAAGTTACAAAGGTAATGAACTCACAAGTTACAAAGGTAATGAACTCACAAGTTACAAAGGTAATGAACTCACAAGTTACAAAGGTAATAAACTCACAAGTTACAAAGGTAATGAACTCACAAGTTACAAAGGTAATAAACTCACAAGTTACAAAGGTAATGAACTCACAAGTTACAAAGGTAATGAACTCACAAGTTACAAAGATAATGAACTCACAAGTTACAAAGGTAATGAATCATGTAAGTAAATTTACTTACGTTTATACATGGTTACAATCATAAAAAAAAAAATAAAGTAATTAGCAATTCACTAGTCTACACCCGGTTAATGAGTTCTTGTTGCAAATATAAATTGTTGGGTCACACACACACACACACACACACACAGGTACTGAGTGTGCCACTTACTACAATATTCAACACATCCCTTGAAACTGGGCAGCTACCTGAGGTATGGAAGAAGGCCAATGTAGTCCCCATTTTTAAAAAAAGGAGACAGAAAAGAGGCACTAAACTATAGACCGGTGTCACTTACATGTATAGTGTGCAAAGTCCTGGAGAAAATCATCAGGAAAAGAATGGTGGAACACCTTGAGCGGAACAGGATAATAAACACCAGACAGCACGGATTCCGGGAAGGCAAATCCTATGTAACAAACCTCCTAGAGTTCTATGATAAAGTAACAGAGGTAAGGCAGGAGAGAGAAGGGTGGGTTGATTGCATTTTCCTGGACTGCAGGAAGGCCTTCGACACAGTTCCTCACATGAGATTAGTAAAGAAGTTGGAAGAACAAGCAGGTATAACAGGAAGGGCACTGGAATGGATCAGGGAATACCTCAAAGGGAGGCAACAACGGGTCATGGTGCGTGGTGAGGTATCACAGTGGGCGCCTGTGACGAGCGGTGTACCGCAGGGGTCAGTCCTAGGACCAGTGTTATTCCTGGTATATGTAAATGACATGACGGACGGGATAGACTCAGAAGTGTCTCTATTCGCGGATGATGTGAAAATAATGAGGAGAATCACATCGGAAGAGGACCAGGCAGGGCTGCAAACAGACCTGGACAAGCTCGACATCTGGTCTAGCAGTTGGCTTCTCGAATTCAATCCCTCCAAATGCAAAGTCATGAGGATCGGAGAAGGGCAAAGAAGACCGCTGACAGAGTACAAGCTAGGCGGACAAAGGCTACAAACCTCGGCAAAGGAGAAAGACCTTGGAGTGAGTATAACGCCTAGCACGTCTCCGGAGGCACACATCAACCAGATAACTGCGGCAGCATATGGGCGTCTGGCAAACCTTAGATTAGCGTTCCGTTACCTTAACAAGGAATCGTTCAAGACACTGTATACCGTGTACGTCAGGCCCATACTAGAATATGCAGCACCAGTCTGGAACCCACACCTGGTCAAGCACGTAAGGAAACTAGAGAAAGTGCAAAGGTTTGCGACAAGGTTAGTTCCACAACTCACGGGTCTGTCTTATGAAGAAAGGTTGAGGAAATAGGACTAACAACACTGGAGGAAAGAAGGGTCAGAGGAGACATGATAACGACATACAAAATACTGCGGGGAATTGACAAGGTAGATAGTGACAGGTTGTTTCAGAGAGGGAACACAGAAACAAGAAGACACAACTGGAAGCTGAAGACTCAGATGAGTCAAAGGGATGTCAGGAAACATTTCTTCAGCCACAGAGTAGTCAGGAAGTGGAATGGACTAGAGAAAGATATAGTGGAGGCAGGAACCATACATAGTTTTAAGACAAGGTATGATAAAGCTCATGGAGCAGGGAGAGCAGAGACCCAGTAGCAGACAGCGAAGAGGCGGGGCCAGGAGCTGAGTCTCGACCCCTGCAACCACAATTAGGTGAGTACACACACACACACACACACACACACGTGTATAGTATGCAAGGTAATGGAGAAGATTATCAGGAGAAGAGTGGTGGAGCATCTAGAAAGAAACGAGCTTATCAACGACAGCCAGCATGGTTTCAGGGATGAGAAATCCTGCATTACAAACCTACTGGAGTTCTATGACAGGATGACGGCAATAAGAGAAGAGAGAGAGAGGGGTGGGTAGATTGCATTTTCTTGGACTGCAAGAAGACGTTTGACACAGTTCCACACAAAAGATTAGTGCAAAAGCTGGAGGACCAGGCAGGAATAACAGGGAAGGCACTGCAATGGATCAGGGAATACCTGTCCGAAAGACAACAGAGTCATGGTACGTGGCGAGGAGTCAGAGTGGGCACCTGTAACAAGCGGGGTGCCACAGGGATCAGTCCTAGGACCGGTGCTGTTTCTGGTATTTGTGAACGACATGACGGAAGGAATATACTCCGAAGTGTCCCTGTTTGCAGATGATGTGAAGTTGATGAGAAGAATTCAATCGGACGAGGACCAGGCAGAACTACAGAGGGAACTGGACAGGCTGCAAGCCTCGTCCAGCGATTGGCTCCTGGAGTTCAACCCCACCAAGTGAAAAGTCATGAAGATTGAGGAAGGGCAAAGAAGACCACAGACGGAGTACAGTCTAGGGGGCCAGAGACTACAAACCTCACTCAAGGAAAAAGATCTTGGGGTGAGTATAACACCAGGCACATCTCCCGAGTAGCACATCAACCAAATCACTGCTGCAGCATACGGGCGCCTAGCAAACCTAAGAACAGCATTCCGACATCTTAATAAGGAATCGTTCAGGACCCTGTACACTGTGTACGTTAGGCCCATATTGGAGTACGCAGCACCAGTTTGGAACCCACACCTAGCCAAGCACGTAAAGAGCTAAGGGGTTGGTCCTACGAGAAGAGGTTAAGGGAAAGCGACCTGACGACACTGGAGGACAGGAGAGATAGGGGGGACATGATAACGACATATAAAATACTGAGAGGAATGGACAAGGTGGACAGCGACAGAATGTTCCAGAGATGGGACACAGCAACAAGGGGACACAGTTGGAAGTTGAAGGCTCAGACGAATCACAGGGATGTTAGGAAGTATTTCTTCAGTCACAGAGTGGTCAGGAAGTGGAATAGTTTGGGAAGCGATGTTTTGGAAACAGGTTCCATACATAGCTTTAAGAAGAGGTATGATAAAGCTGAGGGCGCAGGGAGAGTGACCCAGTAGCGGCCAGTGAAGAGGCGGGGCCAGGAGCTATGTATCGACCCCTGCAACAACAACTAGGTGAGTACACACACACACACCCTGTTCACCCTGAGCAGCTCAGACATTGAGGACATAACACACGAGAGGCCCCTGGGAGCCAGTGACCATATGGTTCTGAGCTTTGAGTATAATAGAGTTACAAGTGGAGAGGGAAACAGAAGTTGAAAGGGAGAAGCCAAACTTTAAAAGAGGGGACTACATGGGTATGAGGAACTTCCTGCAGGAGGTTCAGTGGGACAGAGACATGGAAGGAAAGTCAGTAAAGGAAATGATGGAATACGTAACAACAAAGTGAAAGGAGGCAGAGGAAAAGTTTGTACCTAAAGGCAAAAGATTAAGAGCCTCTGCTTTAACCAAAGGTGCAGGGAGGCAAAGACTCAGTGTGCTAGAGCATGGAAAAGGTACAGAAGGCAAAGAACCCAAGAAAATAAAGAGATTAGCCGTAGAGCTAGAAACAGGTATGCACAGGTACGGAGGGAGGCACAGCGACAGTACGAAACTGACATAGCATCGAAAGTCAAGTCTAACCCGAAACTGATGTACAGTCACATTAGGAGGAAGACAACAGTCAAGAACCAGGTGATCAGGCTGAAGAAAGAAGATGGGGAACTCACAAGAAATGACCAAGAGGTATGTGAGGAGCTCAACTCGAGGTTTAAGGAGGGGGCCACTGAACGAAAAACATGGACTACGTTATTTATGGTCCGATTTCTTTTATTTTTTTTGTACATAAAGAAACACCTTTCTAGTATGTTTGTATCAATTTTCAAAAAGATAGCACAACAAACAACTGAGAAAAAAAATACTTACTAAACATCACAAATAAAAATGTGTAATTTCGTAGTGGGACTTGTAGAAGCTGTTTTGGCATCACCTACGCATAAAACAATGCTAATCTGAATTACTAATGGTTTGCTGACTGTTATTGATCCCTATCTTCATTCTTAAAAAAATAAAGTTTGTATGCTTTTACCCTCACATAAATCAAAAACTAATTATGACATCTCAAAAAGCTAACCTGCAATAATTAATACAACCATTCTTTATGGTGTCTGTGTATTTCATTTCATTCCTATTGGTCGATCACCATGCCCAGCCCTTCTAGGGCAGGGTAGGTGCCAAGGCTGGAGCTTGCTACCATCTGCAGCTCGTAAGCCTGCCCTTCCCGTTAGGGAAGGTGGCAGACCAGAGAGGCCTAGCCTCTATCTACCTCCATGCCTCGTGCTGGTGGGGAATGTGGCTAGGCCTGGGGCCAGTTGGTCCCACCGCTGAGGGGTATCCCCTCCCATGGGAGACATAGGTCTCTGACACTCCCACGCCAGGGAGCCGGAGCCGGGTCGCCATCTGGTAAAGACCCGGGCCGGGAGAATTCCCGGTGAATCAACACCTCCTCCTCCATTCCTGTGATTATTATAGACGCTACGGAAATATATATAAATGAATAACTTACTTTGGACATATGGCGGCTTCGTGTGATCAACGCAGGGAGCTGCAACCTGGATGTCGAGATGATGGGAATTTTCGTGCTGAGACAGACCTGAGAGAGACGCCCAAGACGAGTGTGCAGTTGGATGTGGCCGGGGTTCTTGACACTGAGGATGTCCCTCGGAGTTGGAGTGAGGTGGTTGATGCTGCAAAGGAGGCAGTTTTGACTTTAACCCCAGCGACGCAGGAAGAGGTGCTAGAGTCTTCTCAGGTTGCCATGAAGGGTGACTTGTTGGAGGTGGCTTGTATTAAAGAAAACGGACAGGGGTAACTATGATATACACTCGTAATGCAAGATAAAACTGAGAAAAATGCTATTTTACTCCAAAAATTTTTTTTTTTTTTTTGTTACGCGACCTTCCGCGCGCATTATCTCGAAAGTAAGTTATTCATTTATATATATTTCCGTAGCGTCTATAATAATCACAGGAATGGAGGAGATTTTTTTTTTTTTTTTTTTAGATTTTGCCACCGAAGAAAAAAAAAAAAAAAATCTCCTCCATTCCTGTGATTATTATAGACGCTACGGAAATATATATAAATGAATAACTTACTTTCGAGATAATGCGCGCGGAAGGTCGCGTAACAAAAAAAAAAATTTGGAGTAAAATAGCATTTTTCTCAGTTTTATCTTGCATGACGAGTGTATATCATAGTTACCCTGTCCGTTTTCTTTAATACAAGCCACCTCCAACAAGTCACCTCATGGCAACCTGAGAAGACTCTAGCACTCTTCCTGCGTCGCTGGGTTAAGTCAAACTGCCTCCTTGGCATCAACCACCTCACTCCAACTCCGAGGACATCCTCAGTGTCAGAACCCCGGCCATCCAACTGCACATCGTCTGGCGTCTCTCAGGTCTGTCTCAGCACGAAATCCATCATCTCGACATCAGGTTGCAGCTCCCTGCGTTGATCACCGAAGCCGCCATATGTCCCGGGCACCTCAGAGCCTGCACGTTCGCACCTGTCCATCATACGAGACGTATACTTGGGTACGAAACTCTTGCATCTGGACGTATGACGGGATAGGCCTCCTCAAAGTCATTTTGAGGAGTATGGGAGGAGGTGTTGATTCACTGGAAATCTCCGGCCCGGGTCTTTACAGATGGCGACCGGCTCCGGCCTGGCGTACCAGAGACCTAAGTCTCCCATGGGAGGTACCTCAGCGGTGGGACAACTGGTCCCAGGCCTAGCCATATTCGCCCACAAGCACGTAGGTAGATAGTTGCTAGGCCCTCTGGTCTGCCACCTTCCCCGCCCCAAGGAGACTGACGGGAAGGACAGGCTTGCGAGCCGCAGATGGTAGCAAGCTCCAGCCTTGGCACCTACCCTGCCCTAGAAGGGCTGGGCATGGTGATCGACCGAGGGAGTATGATCCTGCCAGCATGCCAGCGTAAGTTCCCTGCTGCCACCGACCTTCATTAGCGATGTGTATAGTCCCATACTGGCCGAATACTCGCCGAACATCCATTTCAGCAGCCTCAAATGGAAGATTTTTCACATGAATCCACGAGTAATGCGCGGACATGTCACGCATCCGCACCTCCAATCCCGAATTGATGACAATAAGCTTGTCCTGAAACTTATCCACCACTTCTTCATACACGCCAGCGGAGTTGAACTTGACAAAAAATCTGACTGCCCCGTTTAAAGAGATACCATAAAGGGCCTCAGTCGGTATTCCAAAAGTGTCACGTAGAACCAATGGCAAGATAACCTCAGCGTTATCAGGATACACAGCACCTTTAATTAAATCCACACAGACAGTGTTGACACGGCGCTGGTAGATATCCGCCATGATAGTGAAAATAAAATTTCACCTAACCTCCACCAGGGGGACGACTGAGCTCACCCGCGCACCACCAAGGCTGGGGAGTGCTTTCCTAAATTTGCTTGTAACAGATAAGTGAACTGTAGATATAAATCCAAATTAATTTCCATGAACGTGCCTATCTGTGCTCATGATAGATGGGCATGTTTGTGGAGCAACTTGCAATGTGAACAGACTGACTGATGTTGTAGTGGCCAGGCTTAGGCTTGGCTACAGGTACTTCTGGCAGTTTGGGAGACACAGATGATGATCAAACTAAATGCAAATTATGTGATCAGGCATATGGTCACTGTCTTGAACACTATGTGCTTAATTGTCCACTTATTGAGGAATATAGAGATAGACAGTATAATAACCTATGTAACATGTCAAGATATCTTATTCATGAAATAAGATACCAATTGTACTAAGCAAATTTCCTAAATTTGCTTGTAACAGATAATTGATATGTAGATATAAACCCAAATGTACAATTGTTAACCCCTTTGGGGCCTAGTGTCGAGGCCTTTTGTGTATCCATATGCTCTTCCGCTACCGTCCACAGGATGGATATGGGGTTCACAATAAACTAGCCACTTCGGTGGCAAAATCTAAAAATCTAAAATCTTCACAATAGTGAATGTTGTGAATATTCGCCGGGAATAATGTGGGACATTAATTCCAAGAAACTGCAATAATAGAGTGATAATGTGTTAAATAGTGACCGACGCCGCCATTACGGGTTTTTGATGGAGGAAATGTGCGTCGGTTTGATCAGTGTTCATCGTACACAATTATTAATGGATTAACTTCTAACAAGGGTAAATTAGTGGGACATTAAACCGTCGTGTGAATAGTGGTTAAAGTTATATGAATAGATTGTAAGAAAGGGAAATAGCGAGAGGATACGAATCGCTACTCCCGATCAACCGCATGTTACTTAAACCGTCCTGTCCCGTGGACGGTAGAGGGATCAAGGGAATCAATCTTCTCTTGATTCATCGGGACAACCACCAACATCACCGTCTTGCCGGAAGAATAATCTCTACCGAGCAGGACCACGAGATCCGTCGAAGAATAGCGACAAGAATGCTGCTTCTTCCCCACCGTAAGTACTCTTCTTATCTTAGCAACTGTCTGGCCAGTAGGTATGTTGGGATAATGTGGGTCTGTGGTGGGAATGATAATGATCTTCCAGTGAACATCAATGGCACGGATAAAGGGTGAGTGATATTAACAAATTGTACTCTCTCCTCCTTCTCCCAATCAGTCAGACATTAACCCATACAGTCCACTAAAATTAACAATACCGTAACTATTGATGTTACCCATTCTTAATAAACTGGTCAAGGATACATGTGGATTTAGAGTGAGAATATCGGAGGGACCCCTTGGATGTGACCAGGAGTGGGTCAAGTTTTCTCACACGCCTCAACGGGGTTAACCGCGGTAAAATTATACTAGTCGGTCCACTCCCCGGGAGATTATTTTGTTGTAAGTGGCGGTGAAGCCCAGACATGTAATCTCTTAATTCCCCACAAGCACTATACTTAGAAGCAGTGTAGCACTGTACTTAGCAGTAGTGTAGTACTGTACTTAGCAGCAGTGTAGCACTGTACTTAGCAGCAGTGTAGCACTGTACTTAGCAGCAAGGTAGCACTGTACTTAGAAGCAGTGTAGCACTGTACTTAGCAGCAGTGTAGCACAGTACTTAGCAGCAGTATAGCACTGTACTTAGCAGCTGTGTAGTACTGTACTTAGCAGCAGTGTAGCACTGTATTTAGCAGCAGTGTTGCACTGTACTTAGCAGCAGTGTAGTACTGTACTTAGTAGCAGTGTAGCACTGTACTTAGCAGCAGTGTAGCACTGTACTTAGTAGCAGTGTAGCACTGTACTTATCAGTAGTGTAGCACTGTACTTAGCAGCAGTTTAGCACTGTACTTAGCAGCAGTGTAGCACTGTACTTAGCAGCAGTGTAGCACTGTACTTAGCAGCAGTGTAGCACTGTACTTAGTAGCACTGTAGCACTGTACTTAGCAGCAGTGTAGCACTGTACTTAGCAGCAGTGTAGCACTGTATTTAGCAGCAGTGTTGCACTGTACTTAGCAGCAGTGTAGCACTGTACTTAGCAGCAGTGTAGCACTGTACTTAGCAGCAGGGTAGCACTGTACTTAGAAGCAGTGTAGCACTGTACTTAGCAGCAGTGTAGCACTGTACTTAGCAGCAGTATAGCACTGTACTTAGCAGCAGTGTAGTACTGTACTTAGCAGCAGTGTAGTACTGTATTTAGCAGCAGTGTTGCACTGTACTTAGCAGCAGTGTAGTACTGTACTTAGTAGCAGTGTAGCACTGTACTTAGCAGCAGTGTAGCACTGTACTTAGTAGCAGTGTAGCACTGTACTTATCAGTAGTGTAGCACTGTACTTAGCAGCAGTTTAGCACTGTACTTAGCAGCAGTGTAGCACTGTACTTAGCAGCAGTGTAGCACTGTACTTAGCAGCAGTGTAGCACTGTACTTAGCAGCAGTGTAGCACTGTACTTAGCAGCAGGGTAGCACTGTACTTAGCAGCAGGGTAGCACTGTACTTAGAAGCAGTGTAGCACTGTACTTAGTAGCAGTGTAGCACTGTACTTATCAGCAGTGTAGCACTGTACTTAGCAGCAGTGTAGCACTGTATTTAGCAGCAGTGTTGCACTGTACTTAGCAGCAGTGTAGCACTGTACTTAGCAGCAGTGTAGCACTGTACTTAGCAGCAGTGTAGCACTGTACTTAGCAGCAGGGTAGCACTGTACTTAGCAGCAGGGTAGCACTGTACTTAGCAGCAGGGTAGCACTGTACTTAGAAGCAGTGTAGCACTGTACTTAGTAGCAGTGTAGCACTGTACTTATCAGCAGTGTAGCACTGTACTTAGCAGCAGTGTAGCACTGTATTTAGCAGCAGTGTTGCACTGTACTTAGCAGCAGTGTAGTACTGTACTTAGTAGCAGTGTAGCACTGTACTTAGCAGCAGTGTAGCACTGTACTTAGCAGCAGTGTAGCACTGTACTTAGCAGCAGTGTAGCACTGTACTTAGCAGCAGTTTAGCACTGTACTTAGCAGCAGTGTAGCACTGTACTTAGCAGCAGTGTAGCACTGTACTTAGCAGCAGTGTAGCACTGTACTTAGCAGCAGTGTAGCACTGTACTTAGCAGCAGTGTAGCACTGTACTTAGCTGCAGTGATAAATGGTTTTGAAAACCGATGAGTTGAAGATTGAGACACTTATGCAACATATAGGAATCTTTATTAAGTAAACGTTTCTCCACACAGTGGCTTCATCAGTCCAATACAAAGCATGTGCTGTAGAAAGTACAGCACATGGCCGTGCTGTACTTTCTACAAGATTGATGGACTGAACACATCGACTCCAGGCCGAGGGACTGATTACCTCAAACTCCTCCTCTCCTTACACCTTTCTGCTTTGTATTGGACTGATGAAGCCACTGTGTGGCGAAACGTTTCCTTAATAAAGATTCCTATATGTTGCATAAGTGTCTCAATCTTCAACTTAGCAGCAGTTTAGCACTGCACTTAGCAACAGAGTGTAGGTTGTGTTAGGTTAGTGTTAGTGTTATTATGTATAATGTAATTATTCAGTAGTCTGTAAAGTGGTAATGTTGATTTCTTGTTCATAAACATTCTTACTTATTAATATATGTACCTACCTATGTACATTTGTACATAAGTGTTAAAATATGAAAAAATAATGATATTCTAAAGTTCTCGTTTCACACACGGAGGGCCCGGGTTCGATTCCCGGCTGTGTGGAAATATTTTGACGCGTTTCCTTACACCTGTTGTTTTGTTCATGTAGCAGCAAGTAGGTATTTGGGTGTTAGTGGACTGGTGTGGGTGGCATCCTGGGGGACAAGATTGATGACTCCAATGGAAATAAGACAGACAGTCGTCGATGACGCATTGAGTTTCATGGATTATACTGGGTGGCTAACTCTCCGGTGTTAAAAATCCGAACGAAATCTTATCTTAATCCTAATACTAAGTAAATCCTTCTTCTTGATTCGCAGGTACTTTCCCGGCCCGGGCATTCTCCAAGGAGTGGCCCGGCCATAGCTCCCTTTCTCGGGAGGATCTCAGACTAATCTCTGCTATGGGAGGAGGTCCAAGTACCTCCTCATCATCTGGGACCAACTGTCCACAGGCTTAGCCACATTCCCCGTCCTCACGGGGCTCGTAGGGAGAAGCTAAGCCTCGCTGGTCTGCCATCTTCCCTGACCCAAGGGGGTTCGAAGGGAGAAGCTAGGCCTCTCTGGTCTGCTATCTTCCCCGCCCCAGGGGGGCTCGTAGGGAGAAGCTAGGCCTCACTGGTCTGCCATCTTCTCCGCCACAGGGGGGCTCGTATGGAGAAGCTAGGCCTCTCTGGTCTGCCATCTTCTCCGCCCCAGGGGGGCTCGTAGTTAGAAGCTAGGCCTCACTGGTCTGCCATCTTCCCCGCCCAACGGGGGGCTCGTAGGGAGAAGCTAGGCCTCTCTGGTCTGCCATCTTCCCCACCCCCGGGGGGCTCGTAGGAAGTAGCTAGGCCTCTCTGGTCTGCCATCTTCCCTGCCCCAGGGGGGCTCGTAGGAAGAAGCTAGACCTCTCTGGTCTGCCATCTTCCCCGCCCCAGGTGGGCTCGTAGGGAGAAGCTAGGTCTCTCTGGTCTGCCATCTTCCCCGCCCCACGGGGGGCTCGTAGGGAGAAGCGAGGCCTCTCTGGTCTGCCATCTTCTCCGCCCCCGGGGGGCTCGTAGGAAGTAGCTAGGCCTCTCTGGTCTGCCACCTTCCCCGCCCCATGGGGGCTAGTAGGAAGTAGCTAGGCCTCTCTGGTCTGCTATCTTCCCCGCCCCAGGGAGGCTCGTAGGGAGAAGCTAGGCCTCTCTGGTCTGCCACCTTCCCCGCCCCAGGGAGGCTCGTAGGGAGAAGCTAGGCCTCTCTGATCTGCCATCTTCCCCGCCCCAGGGGAGCTAATGGGAATGGCAGTCTTGTGAGCTGCAGGTGGTAGCAAGCTCCAGCTCTGGCACCTACCCTGCCCTAGAAGGGCTGGGCATGGTGATCGACCCCCTAGAAGGGCGGTCAGGTCGATCACCATGCCCAGCCCTTCTAGGGCAGGGTAGGTTCCAAGGCTGGAGCTTGCTACCATCTGAGGCTCGCAAGCCTGCCCTTCCTGTCAGCCTTCTTGGGGCGGTGAAGGTGGCAGACCAGAGTGGCCTAGCATCTATCTACCACCTGCCTCGTGTTGGTGGGGATTGTGGCTAGGCCTGGGACCAGTTGGTCCTGCCGCCGGGGGGTACCCCCTCCCATGGGAGACATAGGTCTCTGATACTCCCACGCCAGGGAGCCGGAGCCGGGTCGCCATCTGGTAAAGACCCGGGCCGGGAGAATTCCCGGTGAATCAACACCTCCTCCTCCTGGAAGGGCTGGGCATGGTGTCTCACCAACCAAGACTGAAGAAAAGAAATAAATTTTGTGTTGTGTTATTCTTATATAACTTCTATGATGGAAACAAGTCACTTTATCCGACTTTTTTGGTTATCCTGGGTAATTTATCTTATGTTACTATGTATAATAATTTGTGTTTATTTGTACATAAATAAACTTACTTATGTACCTACTTGTTATATTAGTTTAGTTTATGTTCAAGAATGATGGAAAATTTTCTTAAACGACAGATAACTGTAAAATATAAATTATCGGAAATTTAGATTCATTATAACATTTTTCCTTTTAAGGTAAAATATATTGATAATAATATAAAAAAAATTTAATAAACATTTTTATAAAAAAATTCAAATTTTTAAGATGTTAATATTATTTATTTATTACTCTTATAAATCTCAACAAAAAATTAAACTTGTTTACATCCAAAATTTTTTAACTAATTTTTAATAATATATACCTGGAGAATATACCTGGTATTTTTTAAGGGAATTATAAATTCCTCTAATATTATAATACAGCTAGTTTTAACATTATTTGTTGAGTTCAATTATCTGTGTTTGTCATTTCGCGTCCGGAGGAGGTGATGATTCACCGGGAAATCTCCCGGCCCGGGTGGGAGTAGCAGAGACCGAAGTCTCCCATGGGAGGGGGTACCCCTCAGCGGCGGGACCAACTGGTCCCAGGCCTAGCCATATTCGCCCACAAGCATGAGGCAGGTAGGTAGATAGTTGCTAGGCCCCTCTGGTCTGCCACCTTCCCCGCCCCAAGGAGGCTGACGGGAAGGGCAGGCTTGCGAGCCGCAGATGGTAGCAAGCTCCAGCCTTGGCACCTACCCTGCCCTAGAAGGGCTGGGCATGGTGATCGACCATTTCGCGTCCGTATGTATAGAGAGGAAGTAGACCCTCGGTTTTCGTTCACCCCCCCCAACTCGAACAATTATGTAAGTGTATTTTCGTAAGTGCTTCTGTAAGTGTATTTTTGGGGGTCTGAAACGACTAATCTAATTTACATTTGTCCTTATGGGAACAAATTCGTTCAGTAACAGCACTCGAACAGCATTCTAGAAAGAATTTTCAACGAAAACCGAGGGTCCACTGTATATATATAACTGGTCGTATTATTAGTTATAATAACAATTATTCAGATATGTATACCCAGGGCGGTGTGTCTCAGTAGTATATATACTATGCTGGGTATTTATTGATTAATGTTGTCTGGTGGTGGTTACTAATAGACCCCTGGCTGTCTTCAAGACCCCTGGCTGCCTTCAAGACCCCTGGCTGTCTTCAAGACCCCTGGCTGTCTTCAAGACCCCTGGCTGTTTTCAAGATCCCTGGTTGTCTTCAAGACCCCTGGCTGTCTTCAAGACCCCTGGCTGTTTTCAAGATCCCTGGTTGTCTTCAAGACCCCTGGCTGTCTTCAAGATCCCTGGCTGTTTTCAAGATCCCTGGCTGTCTTCAAGACCCCTGGCTGTCTTCAAGATCCCTGGCTGTCTTCAAGATCCCTGGCTATCTTCAAGACCCCTGGCTTTCTTCAAGACCCCTGGCTATCTTCAAGACCCCTGGCTATCTTCAAGACCTCTGGCTATCTTCAAGACCCCTGGCTATTTTCAAGACCCCTGGCTGTCTTCAAGATCCCTGGCTGTTTTCAAGGTCCCTGGCTGTCTTCAACACCCCTGGCTGTCTTCAACACCCCTGGCAGTCTGCAAAAGGAAGCTGAGCAGATACCTAAAGTCAGCACCTGATCAGTCATGCTGTGGTTCGTACATTCGACTATGTGCGGCCAGCAGTAACAGAATGGAAGATCAAGTCCTGATTCACCAGAGGCGTGATCAACGACTGAGCCGCGGGGGCGTTGACCCCCAGAACAGGACTCTCAAAAAAGTCATTCCAGACCTCTTGTACAACATATGTCAGGTTCATTTCAGACTATGCAACACCTGTAAAACATGTTAAGAAACTGTAGAAAGTGCAAAGGTACACGACGAGACTAGTTCCAGATATAATAGGTTATGAAGAGAGGCTGTCAGAATTTAATGTAACGATATTAGGGGACAGAAGAACCAGGAGAAAACAAAATAACATCCACAGAATACTCAAGGAATTGATGGGGTAATATTAATAAATAATAATAAATATATTTATTTTCTGCAGTGTACGTGTAATATTGTTTACATTGAATAAAATATTGTTAGACACAAAAGAAAACCACTAGAATGCGGTGCATTTCTGGTAGACAGTAATGAGCTGTTTGAGATGAGGAAAAGGGATGTCAGGAAGTATTTCTTCAGTCTCTGGGTGGCCCCTCAAGTGGAATGACCTCGACGAAGTGTAGGTTAGTTAGTTTAATATCTTTATTATGCAGCCCAGACCCATCCTGTGGGCGGTGGTTAAATGATTACACAGGTACATAATGGGTCCAACTAACGGGTCTCAACATAACAGAGGTACATAATGGGTCCAGGGACTGGACCCCAAAAGGTCGATCACCATGCCCAGCCCTTCTAGGGCAGGGTAAGTGCCAATGCTGGAGCTTGCTACCATCTGCGGCTCGCAAGCCTGCCCTTCCTGTCAGCCTCCTTGGGGCGGGGAAGGTGGCAGACCAGAGTGGCCTAGCATCTATCTACCTCCATGCCTCGTGCTGGTGGGGAATGTGGCTAGGCCTGGGACCAGTTTGTCCAGCTGCTGAGGGGTATTCCCTCCCATGGGAGACATAGATCTCTGATACTCCCATGCCAGGGAGCCAGAGCCGGGTCGCCATCTGGTAAAGACGGGGCCGGGTGAATTCCCGGTGAATCAACACCTCCTCCTCCTCCTGGACCCCAAAGTTTTGATAGCTGAACAAGTTACAAAGGTAATGAACTCCAGGTAGATCTGGTCACAATCATGACAAAGTTACAAAGGTAATGAATCATCTACACTCCTATACATGGTTACAATCATGAACAAATTACAAAGTAATGAGCCACTGACACGTCCACACCCGGTCACAATTGTAATAAGTTATTGGTGCAAATATTAATTGTCGGGTCACACACACGCACACCCACACACACAGACAAGTTGAACAGAGACAGGATGTTCCAGAGATGGGACACAGAAACAAAGGGTCACAATTGGAAGTTGAAGACTCAGATGAGTCAGAGGGATGTTAGGAAGTATTTCTTCAGCCATAGAGTTGTCAAGAAGTGGAATAGTCTAGCAAGTGGAGGCAGGAACCATACATAGCTTTAAGACGAGGTATGATAAAGCTCATGGAGCAGGGAGAGAAGGTACCCAGTAGCGATCAGTGAAGAGGCGAGGCCAGGAGCTGAGTCTCGAACCCTGCAACCACAATTAGGTGAGTACACACACACACGGTTTCAGGGAAGGAAAATCCTCTGTCACTAACCTACTGGAGTTTTATGACAAGGTAACAGAAGTAAGACACGAGAGAGAGGGGTGGATAGACTGCATTTTTTTGGACTGCAAGAAGGCGTTCGACACAGTTCCTCACAAGAGGTTAATGCAAAAGCTAGATGATCAGGCACACGTAACAGGAAAAGCACTGCAATGGATCAGATAATATCTGACAGGGAGGCAACAACGAGTCATGGTACGTGACGAGATGTCAGAGTGGGCACCTGTGACGAGTGGAGTTCCACAAGGGTCAGTCCTAGGACCTGTACTGTTTTTGGTATATGTGAATGACATAACGGAAGGGATAGACTCAGAAGTGTCCCTGTTTGCAGATGATGTGAAGTTAATGAGAAGAATCAAATCAGTCGAGGATCAGGCAGGACTACAAAGAGACCTGGACAGGCTGAAAGCCTGGTCCAGTAACTGGCTCCTTGAATTTAACCCTGCCAAATGTAAAGTCATGAATATCGGGGAAGGGCAAAGAAGACCGCAGACAGAGTATAGCCTAGGTGGCCAAAGACTGCAAACCTCACTCAAAGAAAAAGATCTTGGGGTGAGTATAATACCGAGCACATCTCCTGAGGCACACATCAATCAGATAACTGCTGCAGCATACGGGCGGCTGGCAAACCTAAGAATAGCGTTCCAATACCTCACTAAGGAATCATTCAAGACTCTGTATACCATATACGTCAGGCCCATACTGGAGTATGCAGCACCAGTTTGGAACCCACACCTGGTCAAGCACGTCAAGAAATTAGAGAAAGTGCAAAGGTTTGCAACAAGACTAGTCCCAGAGCTAAGGGGATTGACCTACGAAGAAAGGTTAAGGGAAATCGGCCTGACGACACTAGAGGACAGGAGGGTTAGGGGAGACATGATAACGACATATAAAATACTGCGAGGAATAGATAAGGTGGACAGAGACAAGATGTTCCAGAGAGGGGACACAGAAACAAGGGGTCACAATTGGAAGTTGAAGACTCCTATGAGTCAAAGGGATGTTAGGAAGTATTTCTTCAGTCATAGAGTTGTCAGGAAGTGGAATAACTTAGAAAGCGACATAGTGGAGGCAGGAACCATACATAGTTTTAAGACTAGGTTTGATAAAGCTCATGGAGCAGGGAGAGAGAGGACCTAGTAGCAATCAGTGAAGAGGCGGGGCCAGGAGCTATGACTCGACCCCTGCAACCACAAATAGGTGAGTACAAATAGGTGAGTACACGTGGTAATGGTTTATTTACAGGGAGCAAAGTTCAAGACATATCTTGAACATTTCTGAGTGAGTTGTCTCTGAATTCATTAATTATATCGCACTCCAGTACATAATGATGCAGGGCATGACACACTCCAGTACATAATGACTCAAGGCATGACGCACTCCAGTACATAATGACGCAGGGCGTGACAATAGTCCATCTGGCAAAGTTTACATTTTGTTTGGTCTACATCTGGTGGTGGTGATTTAACCTGCCAAAGATACTTGTAACCCAGCCGGAGGCGGGCGGTAGTGACATCCAAGAGACTGTGGCTCCTCCTGCCTGGTGGCTAAAGCTCTCGCTTCACACACGGAGGGCCCGGGTTCGATTCCCGGCGGGGTGGAAACATTTCGACGCATTTCATTACACCTGTTGTCCTGTTCACCTAGCAGCAAGTAGGTACCTGGGTGTTAGTCGACTGGTGTGGGTGGCATTCCTGGTGGACAAGATTGAGGACCACAATGGAAATAAGACAGACAGTCCTCGATGACGCACTGACTTTCTTGGGTTATCCTGGGTGGCTAACCCTCCGGGGTTAAAAATCCTAAGAAATCTTATCTTATCTTATGGACTGACTGGTGTCAGTCTCCCTATGTCTTAAGTCAATAAAATTCAGTTGAAGTTCTTTTGTTCTCAAACTACTAACTGATTAATAAAGTTGCTTAATTTTGGAAAATATCTGCCCTTTACTCCCACACAAATCCCAAAATATCTGCCCTTTACTCCCACACAAATCCCAAAATATTTGGAACATTTCCAATTTTCCTTAGGCAAATTGTAGGACAATCATTGTTTTATGATTCCTGTGCAAATCATCACACTTAATTCAATAGTAAATTATGGACTTCATGAAATAAGTCAATAACTTCCCAGATATTCAGCGAAAATGCTCGCATACCTCATGACTCGTGAAAAAAAAAAAAACGACAAAATCTATTTTCTTTTTCTGTGCTTCCGAATGAAACTAGTGATCTAGGTTAGTTAGCCTCACAAACACTCCGTTTTTTCTTATCCCAGAACCACAGAAGATGTGGAGAAGACGATAAGGTCAGAGAGATAATTATTATATCGGGTCTGACCGCAACCACTCGTCACATTATGGCCTATTTTATTCATTCTAGAAAATCTATCATGTTTCTATTTTATTTGCATTTTGTCTTATGTCATGATATATACACTAGAATTAATAAAATAGTCCATAATATGGCGAGTGTCAACCAGCCTTATTGAATATAAAATTATTTCCCCTCCTTCCTGTATCATGTTCTTTGGTCTTGAATAAGAGAAAACGGTGTTTCTGAGAGGCTAACTGCAGTAGATCACCAGTAACACTGGAAAACACGGAAACAATCGCGATTTTCTTGGAAAAATAATTCGACGGGAGGCCGGCTGGGCGTTCCATTCGATTATCTCGGAAGTAAGTTATTGACTTATCTCACGAAGTACACCATTTATTATTGAAGTAAATGCAATAATATTGACAGGAAGCATAAAAAAATATTGTTCTACAATTGCATTGACGAATATTGGAAATATTCCAAAATTTTTGGAATTTGTGTGGGAGTAAAGGGTAAGATATTTTGCAAATGTAAAAAACTTAGCAAATTTATTTTTTTGTAGAATAACTGAAGATAATTACACGATTACCGTCAGTGGGTGTTGCGTGTATGTGCCAGGGGTCGGGGTTTGTTGCAATTACGTCACAAGATTGCGTCAGATGTGCAATAAAGTGGGTATGGCGCTAGGTGGTGGTGCTGTCCCATTAATGGCAGCTTGCCTGAGGGCTTGTTCATGGGTTCAAATGGCCGCCATCTTGGAATTACATGCAATGGTCGTGGTGGCGCCAATTTAGTCGACTGTATGTCTGTTACTGACAACATAATATAGGATTTGTAATTCCCATGATACAAGGTGCTCAGTTGAGCGTCTATATGTGTGCTTAACAGTAAATAACAATGGACCAATCGCCACATTGTCATGTTACAGTAGGCATTTGTGTAAACTAGGCCAAGTAGGTTTGTGGGAGCCTAGCTAGGAGGCTACTCATTCTGTGGACCAGTTATGCTACTTCTGGTTTGGAGATGACCAAATCTCTACTACATCCGGTTTGAAGGACCAAATCTGTGGGGAATAAGGCAGTATTTGTGGAACCATAGCTGAGTTGGGTTAGTAGTCCCTCGTTTCAGCTGTAAGTCGCTGTCTGAAGCCTGCTGCGACACTTCAGGGTACTGACCTTATTTCTCACAGTAGGCAGTATGATTTGTGATAGGCAGTTGATGTGGTAATCTCTGGATGTGGGTTGCCACCTCCAAATGGGTACACTTGAATACATTCACAATACTCACGTGGTAGGGATGGGGGCTGCCTGAGAAATGCCTGTGTGATTAACACAACTGCCTGGTTGAGCTAATGAGACCCTTGCTTGTGGCGATCGTGGTGTGACGACTGTATTCACCACACAAAGTTCATGTGTGGGGTAGTCGCCCATCTCACTGCTGAAATGTGACTAACCGCTATCGTCTCAGCCTACCCTGTGTACACGCAAACTGGCAGGCTGAAGATGCCTACGGCCTATTATTTAATGTATGGGGCGTATTATACTACAGTAAGCTAACAACCATCTCTACTTTAGCTTAAATATATATAGTAGTAATGTAGTAATTTTAGTGTATAATTAGCTTAGAAGTATGAGGCCATTTCCTAGAATTAAGTATATACAGAACTGACACCTGTCTTTAAGCGTCCTCTCTCTCCCCTCTTATGCCCTCCATTCCCCCATTTGGGGGGGGCGTGTAACGAATTCTGGAAAATACACCAATATTTTCCACAGATAGAGGCCCAGTTATTGATGCTCCAATTTCTTTAAGAGAGCCATCACTCTGTATGACAACAGCAGCACTACCAGTTGCACCAGTGGATTGGTGAACAGAACCATCAACGTAAATAATTTGTGTAAGAGTGTTCTGTGTGACTAAGTTATCAATACAGCTTAAGGCATCCTGTTTGGCTTTAAGGCAAAGCTTTGGTTGTGATTTAAGAAGTATTTTGGGGGAAAATGGAGGGATGGTAGTTTGCAATCGGGTAGTATCCAATGAAGCGAGGAAGTGCTGCTGTTGCCTTACTTGACACAGATCATGTATCTGGTTCATGCGGAGGTCGGTTCCAGTTTTTTCGATCCATCTGGAGGGATGTTCACCAGTGCTGAGGGTTTGAATGGGTTTGCCTGAGCATATTGACCCCAATGAGGATATTTCTTTCAGTAACACGATCTCTGATGATTGGAATATCAAGTTCTTTCCGCATATTTAAAATCTTGGCAGTACGAGGGCATAATAGGATGATCCTCATTGCTTCGTTCTGCAGTTTTTCCAGCCCTACAAGAGTCCAGTTAGACACAAAAGCAAGTAGTGGCGCAGCATAATCAACCAATGATCTAATATAAGCAAGATACATCATTTTCACAATTTTAACATTAGCACCATACCTGGGGTGAAACCCTGCCACAACTTTTAGTGCTCTCAGCCTTTCTTTGTATTGACGACAAAGTCTCATAAGAACATAAGAAAGGAGGAACACTGCAGCAGGCCTGTTGGCCCATACTAGGCAAGGTCCTTCACATTCCATCCCACTAACAGAATATTTGCAAATATTCAATGCTACCCAAGAAATAAGCTTTGATAATTCTATTTACTCATGTGCAATTCCCACTCAAATCCAACCACTCTCACTCATGAATTTATCCATCAACGACCCTATTTCTAAACCAATACTTTCCTATATCCTTTCTAAATCTAAACTTATCTAATTTGAATCCATTATTGCGGGTTCTCTCTCGTTACAACAGGTCCAAGTAGAGGGACCTTAAAGCTAGAGATACCTGTATCTGCTTACATATTCTAGAAGAGACCCATCATGCAACTGGATCTGGCGAACTGTGCCTCTCTGTCGAGGAGGACGCCTATTGAGTATCTTTGTTTTATTAGTAGAGATTATCAACCCCAGGTCCTGACACGAGGCTAGTACATGGTTAAGGATGTTTTGGGTGTTGGAGAATCCGGTGGTGTGAATCATTATATCATCAGCGAAACTAATCATATAATGATGGGGCTGGCTAGGCATAGCATTAAGTAAAGCATTAATTAGAATATCGAATAGGGTGGGACTGAGCACACCTCCCTGTGGGGTTCCTAATTAAAAATCTTTAGTTATACTTCTATGTCTCTGGAACAACACAGACAACTTTCTGTTGGACAGGTAGCCTTTAATCCAGCGGAGAAGAGTGCATGGGCATGTCATTTATTGCCTTTTCGAAGTCATTTGGCGTCCTGATGATGTCAGAAAGGCATGCGTCTGTCAAGTTCTGTGGCACTCTCATAAAAAAATCATTTAGGTTTTCGATTTTCAGTCTGGTTAGTGGCTCGCTAAAGACTGAGTCATACTGGGATTTAAGTAACTCACTCATTTCCTTGCTGTCATCTGTGTAGGACCCATCCGGTTTAAGTAGGGGCCCAATACTGGTTGTTGTTCTCGACTTTGATTTTGCATAGGAAAAGAAATACTTAGGGTTTCTTTCAATTTCATTTATGGCTCTTAGTTCTTCTCGTGTCTCTTGATTCCTGTAATATTCCTTTAGTTTTAATTCGATGTTTGCTATTTCTCTGACTAGTGTCTCCCTACGTATTTCAGAGATATTGGCCTCCTGTAGCCGCTCCGTTATTCTTTGCCTTCGCCTGTATAGGGAGTGCCTCTCTCTTTCTAGTTTGCATCTTCTCCTCCTTTTCCTTAAGGGAATTTGCCTTGAGCAAACCCCACAAGCACAAACACGAGGCATGGAGGTAGATAGAGTCTAGGCCCCTCTGGTCTGCCACCTTCCCCGCCCCAAGAGGCTGACGGGAAGGACAGGCTTGCGAGCCGCAGATGGTAGCAAGCTCCAGCCTTGGCACCTACCCTGCCCTAGAAGGGCTGGGCATGGTGATCGACCCCAAGAATCAAAACATAAGGATCATATATAACATATGCACTCAGGAGCGTACCAGTCCCCCAAGTAACATAACACTAACATCTCAATGTAAGGAAGATATTTATTGACTAATGTAGCAATCTGTGAATGTTTTTAGTTTCTCCAGTTAGTGCTTCATGTGCATGAATGCACATGAAGCACTAACCATCGCTAATCAGGATGCGATAGTATTGCAGCTGAAGCACATTGACCACTCCATCCTAAGATACATTCAAATAAGCAACCCCAGGAAAGCACTAACCCCATAAACACATATAAACAAATGAAATCACATATAAATACCAACCCCGCCCCAGGTGACCCTGACAACAGAAACATGCAGACATCACATGATGAGAATACAGAGTTAGTAAGCATGTAATCTCTAAAAACACCGCTACCCTAAGTATTCACCTCATACACCCCCCCCCCATAAGAATTCTCTTTTAGGACCCCCCCACACCCCTACCCAACACTAACCACACCCATAACAATGATGGATAAATACAGCATAAAGACTACATGAACTGACATATTGAATGAGGCATCATAATCACAATGTAATTAGCAAAATAAAAAGGAACAGTGGAGTATAATAACCACCCATTTACTATATACATATACAGTACAGTATTCCTTAGGTCATCAGTACACCAATTTATCACCACACACATAAGGCATTGTATATTATTATTTTCCCTTGTTATTTTATTTTCATTTGAATATAAGTCATTGTTACAACCCGTATGAATAATCTCATACAAAAAAAAGAATACAACTTATACTTCCTTGTATGCAAACAAGGTTGAGCACTGTGCCAGAACGCAACTCACACTGTGCACCACCAACTACCATTCAACCCCCAAGCCAGCACATATCCAACATTGTCCACAAAATACCACAAAATGATCTAAACACACTGTGAGGGAACCTATCACACCACACTGTGTGTAATGTACTTTACACTTTGTTTCATTATAAAATGAAATACACTCTGAGGTCCACCAGGATAGCACCCTTATTTCCCAAAGACTACAACCCATAACCTAAGGACAATTCATAATACCTTTGTTTAGAGCACCAACCCTAAACCCCACCCACCCCACCATTACCCCTCAAAACTATACCCCTCCTAGCTAACCCCACCTAAAAGCTCAGTCATCAGTATCATCCACCCAAAGGAAAAGAACTTATAATGTAGTCATCCATCAAAACCTATGTCACCCCCCCTTCATCCCTCTCTCTCACACCCACCATCTTCACCATGCATACACCATACCTGATATCTTCACCATGCATACACCATACCTGATATCTTCACCATGCATACACCATACCTGATATCTTCCCACATGCAATCGAGCCCTTACCTTTCTCCAGCCATTAAGCATCCTGTAAAGTCCCCATCGTCATACTCCTATAACAGTCCGGAAAAGCTGTTACCCATCTACCCCAATATACCACCCTATTCATACACTTAGTCCTATATATTTGGGCAGCAATTGCCCTAATCCAAACTCCCCCACAATCTTCCCTTAAATTCCACGAAACAAACAAATAGTCTACCACTATGTACCGCAAGGCACGCCTTACATCATCCCCCACACCACCAATATCTAAACTTAATGCCCTCAAAACCGATATCCCACCTCCCCCATTGCCAGACATAGCCCACTAAACCATACCCTAACTGAACCCAAACTTTCACAAAAAAACACTACATGATATGCCGTCACCTCCATCTCGCACCTACTGCAACGCACACTTGCCACCAACCCCATTCTATATAAAATTGCACGGGAAGCCACTACACCATGCAAAAACTGATACACAAACTCTTGCACTCTCGCTCATAATCTCAACCCTCGTAACCCTCCCAGATACCTTTCCAATCATATAATGGGTACACAGCTACACCCACCTCAACCTCTCCTCCCACCACCACTCTCTCCATCTTGTGTAAAGCCAACCCCTTCGGCTCCCTCACAGCTATCAGCCCTCTCAACATGTCACCACATACCTGCAACTCCTTCCCTCCCCTCCATTTACACAGATCACTCCATACATCCCCAACCTGTCTCCCTCCCACCCCTTCCCTCATCAGAAAGCATTGCTTCACATACGCACTTTTAAGTCTAATTTGAATAGGAATAAGTCCAAGTCCCCCAAGTCTCACCTTTAACCTTACAACATCCTATCTCAACCAATGCTTCCCATAACCCCACACATACCTCAAAACTCTTGCTTCCAGTCTCTTCACATCCACCTCTATCAATGGATAAACCCCGCCCACATGCCATAACCTGCTATATACCAGAACATTTATAACAATTACCCTCTGCTGTAAGGTAAAATCTCCAGGCCACCAACCACCCATTCTACGCATCGCCCCATCCACTACCCTCTTGGAATTCACCCTCCTAGCTTCCAATCGATCATCCATGTATATGATGCCACAAACCTTCAGCCGATCCACCACCATCCAACCATTCACCGCACCCATCCCTCCCCCCACCCAATCCCCCACCTCCAATAATTTTGATTTCTTTTTATTAACACTCATACCAGTCGCTTTCCCAAAAACCCTAATGATTCTCCCCACGTTACTTAGACCCTCTTCCCCACCCACTAAAATTGTGGTGTCATCAACATATCCCACAATACTCTCTCTCACCCCCTCCACAATCAGCCCATAGAAGGGATTTTGCAAGCATGCAAAAAGGATCTGCGACAGAGGGCACCCCTGTTGCAAACTCTTTTCCATGCTCACCTCCTGTCCCAACCTACTATTCACCTGTACCCTCACACTCACATTTCTATATAAAGACTCAGCCTACCCCACTATTTCCTCCCCAAATCCCTGACATCTCATAATCAACCACAACATCTCCCTATCAACACAATCATATGCAGCAGACCAGTCCAGTCCCAGGACTCCCCCACCCCTACAATTCTCAATAAATTCCCTGATGATCCCGTGGCCCCATCGCATACTACGTCCCGGGATCCCATACTGGCCTGCCTCAATCACACAACCTATAACCCTCTTTAACCTATTACCCAATACGCGTACAAAGATCTTATAATCTGCACATAACATAGAGAGTGCTCTATAATCCTTAACATGCCCCTCCCATTCACCCTTCTGAACTAGCACCACCACCCCTATTCGCTGCATATCCCCCATGTATCTCTGCATCTTTATCTGATTAAAAAGCCTAACCAAAACCTCCTTAAGTGTACCCCAATACGCAATATAAAAATCACTCGGCAAACCATCCACACCTGGCGTTTTTTTCCTACTGATTTTCCTGCACAGCAGTCCACACTTCCTCTTCAGTTATTTCACCCTCTATACCCTCCCTCACCTCATCCCCCAATACCCGCCTAATACCTTCAGTCAATATACCTTTCTCACTTCTCCCACCCCATCTTTCATCAATTCCCTTGCAAACCACTTATCAACATAACTCCCATCCCCTCAGTTGTGCCTAACTGCTGCCCTCTACAATACCCATCCTCATCCTCAGTCACCTCTAACCCCATCACTGTCATTCCCTTCTCCGTTTGCAAAACCTTTTTAATACATTCGCAGACGGCCTATCACCCCACAAAACATCTTCCAGACCCCCTCACAATCGCACAGCATCAAAACGCTCATTCTGTAAATCTTCCAATCTTTCCCTTATAACCCTTATTTCTTCCACCTGATATGATCCCCCACCACCATAACATCCACTCAACTGCCCTTCAAGATATTTCTGCAGCCCATATCTCCATCGATTCTCCTCCCTACCCTTACATATAAAATACTCCCAGAATGCAGGTTTTGCCCTCCTCTCCCACCAACCTACAACGTCCACTTCAAGCTTCTCCTCCCATAACCCCACCCACCACTCCTCAAAACTTCCAAGCCTCTCCGCACCATCTAATAATCGCACAATTAGCTTCCAATAGCCCTCTGACCACTGAACCATACCCTCCCAACTCAAATCCACCATCACTCCCCTGTGATCGGAGAACCCAACATTAATCGTTTGAACAATAGCGACATCCACTTTTCTTGTAACATAAACCCTATCTAACTGTGCTGCATATCCGCTCCATATGAAGGTATGTTCCACTAGCCACCCCCTTCCACTTACCACATCCACCATTCCCCCACCACCCAAAATGTCCCTCAAAATTCCCAGCTCGCACAAAGCCCCCCTAGTTCAACATCCTTCTTACGAATAACGCAGTTCCAGTCACCACCCATGATGGTGATATCCGGCAACCTTCCCAAATGATACACTAAATGATCCCTGACAAAATCCTCTTTAACCCGTCTACAATTAGCCGCGGGCATATAGATTCCTACAAAACACACCCTAACCCCCCACACCCCATCGACATGCACAATCCTACCCTCACCACCTTCTACCCATGCCATCAAACGGAAAGGGCTCAATTCCTTTACAACTACCACAACTCCACCCTTAAGACACCCTGCACTCCCAGCATACACACTGTAACCTTTCATTGTCAACTCACGCCCACATCTATAATTGTGCTCCTGCAGAAAGCCTACATCTATACTAAACCTATGAAAAGTCAACTAAACCCACTTCTTCTTAGCCTCGGCCTGTAGACCATTAACATTACAAGTCAGACACCGGAAAACAGAAAAGGGGGCTTTCCTTTGGACCTCCTAGATTTAACCACTACCCCATGTTTATCAACAGTCACTTTGCCTACATTCTGCAATCCTCGCTCCCCTACCTTCTCCTTTGCCCCTCCACCACCCCTAGATGGACTCTCTTCCTCCATCAATACCTTTTTACTGGATCTCTGTGCAGGTGTGAGAACGTCATCCCCCTCCGACACCCCCACAGATCGCTTCCTTGACTCCCCCTGCACCTCCATACTTGCCTGCTCCCCATCCTGATGTACTGACACCACCACCTCAGTCATGACCAACTCACCACCCTCAGGACTCAGTCCCCCAACTTGCTCCTGTGTGTTGAGGTCCCCCCCTCCTCAGGAGCGCCACCATCACCTATGACATCCCCCAGCTGCATATCCAAGATATCAGCGAGCGCTTCTTTCAATGGTGTATCCTCAACCATGTTCTGAGGCACACCAGTATCCCCACTTCCACTTCACTCAGGGGTTGCGTATCTCCAGGCAATGACAAACCTGGAACTCCTTCACTTCCAACTATGTCGCTCCACTTCTGCTGCACTACTTCCTCACATCCCTCAGCAGCACACTTAGTTGCCTTGGTAGGCACCTTGACACTCCTGGGCAAGTCTCACTGCCCTTGCCGCTTTGCACATGTAGTAGCCATATGGTCATGAGAACCGCATAACCTGCAGGTTCGATGCTGTCCGTAGTAAGTTACATACACCTGAGTCCTAAATGCATCCATCATGACATACGAGGGGATAGCCTTCCTCAGCGACATCTTTATCGAGTAGGACCCCTCCGGGAGTCCTTTATAAGGCCCATCAGTCCAACGACCCACAGTCATAGCATGTATAACACCATACTCACAGAAGACATCTTGTATGTCATGATCATCCGCCTCAAAGGGCAGATTCCTCACTCGGATCCAGGTATAATGCCGAGACACTTCCCAAAGGCATACCTCCAAACCTGAGTTCACGATGACAGTATGGTCTTGATACTTCTCCACTAGTCGATCATATATCTCAGTTGACGCCAGCTTCACAAAGACATGATGCACGCCATTGAGTGCCACTCCATATAACTCCTCATTCCGTATACCATAGGCATCTCTCAGAATGGCTGGCAAGACCACAGCCGCAGTCGTAGGATATACAGCTCCCTGCAGTATGTCTACACAGACCGTGTTCACTCTCCTTCGAGGCACAGCTGCCATGTTGATGAAAACGGTGCAACTCCACTAGGCCCCACCAGAGGCCACTGATCGGTAGATGCGCTAAGCACAACTCAGGAGCAACTGCACAGGACAACCTCCCGGCCCGAGAGCAAAGAGGTGAATCTATACTCGACACAGCAATCTGAGTATGTTGTAAGTAATACCATCCTCACCAGGCGACGTGGAGTTGCCCTTAGTTAGTGCTGCATCAAGTTCAAAGTTAGTGAAAGGAATGTTACAGTCATCTTCCTTGCTGAGCATAAAACAAACAAGTCTCTCCCTAGCATCATATTTGTCCATTCATTTCGCCTGTGTGGTACTGGGAAGATTGTCATAGCTAGATGTAGCAGCCCAACCACTGACTAGCTCATTCGCCCTATGTAAGGGATGAGGGTGCGCTATCTGACCAGTTTTGTTACCCTTAATTCTATTTATGTCCCTCCATGCTCGGCTAAGTGGGGTGTGAGCATTGAGACTATTGACAAATTTTTCCCAGTCAGTTTGCCGCAGCTCTGTCATACGCTCTCTGGCAGCTGCAAGGGCAGTTTCAAAGAGCTTCAGCATTCTAGGGGTACGATGTTTTCTATAGGCTAGGCCTAGTCTGCGAGCAGTATGTTTCAGTGTTCGAAGTTTAGGATCATTGTAATAAGTATGGTTTTTATGGGAGGTATGATTATTATGGAAGTTGGTTGGGTTTAGAGTTCCAGGAGATTTCAGAGGCGGCTCTAAGTAGTTCTGAATACTGCTCACAAGGTCATTGTTAAAGGTCTCAACAGAGGAACACTCATAGGAATTATACCAGTCAGTCACATGTGCAACAAAGTCCTCATGTTGATCAGGGGGAACATTAAAACGTTTCCGTTTGAATATTCCACCAGGAAGGATAGTATTACCTATATCTAGTGAGGTTAGCCTTGGGAAATGGTCTGATGATATATCTGATACAATGGTAGGTAGACTCACAGCTGGCAGAAGTAATGTTGAAGCCAAGACACAGATCAAGGATGCCTCCATAGATATGTGTGGGTTCAAGGTCACCTACAATTTGTACATTATCATAGCTATATAACAGTGACAACAGTTGGTTACCATTAGGATTACCAAATTATGAATTTCCAATGCTTTCGTGTCTTGCATTATAATCGTCAATAATAAGAGTAGGCTCAGACTGAGCACAAGTTGGGATCTCCAAGTAATTAAGCGTCCCACGGTGCCCAATGGCCTGGTGGTAAAAGCTCTCGCTTCACTCCGTGAGTGTCCGGGTTCGATTCCCTGCGAAGGGGTGGAAACATTAACATATTTCCTTAAATCGGTTGTCTTTGTTCACCCATCAGTAAAATGGGTACCTAGGTGTTTGTGGATTGGTGTGGGTGGCATCCTGGGACAAAACTGACCTAATTTGCGGGAAATGCTCTGCATAACAAGCGGCTTTCTATATAGTAGTATGTCATTGATGTCAGCTATGGTCTGTATACCTTGTGCATGTACTGGTAGAAATAAAGATATTGTTAGTACGTATCATTATTTTCAGCAGGATCATACAAATTAAATATGTTGAGAGCAGAGTTCCAAATATGAATCCTAACACCATAGTGTTGAAGCCCCATTGAAGGGCCATTGCCCAAATGAAGAAGTGATTTTCTTCATATATAGAACACAAGAGTTAGTACATTTGAGGTTATAGGTAGCAAATGAGGACAATTTAGGGGGCTGGGATTTTTCATTCATTTAAAGTAGTTACCTATCTGTGTTTTACCTAATATATTAGATACCATCCAGCCAGAAGAGGCTTACATATATATCTGGAGGGTGTCCCCGGGGTCAACGCTCCTGCGGCCGGGTTAGTGATCAGGTCTGACGGTGCCATCAATCCCCAAACATGATACAGTGAATCTGATGTCCTTAAACCTTCATGTTAGCAAGGGCACTGATAATGGTCTTGTAGATCTCAATGCCACGTAGGAATATTTTCTCGTTGAGGAATTCGTTGTGGTCGTGGAGAAGGATTGGTGTCCTATTCATGGGGGAGAAGCCGAGAGCAGGAATGTTGACCTGGGGAGGACACAATGCTGGGAATTAACAGCTGAATCTTAAATATTTAAAAATTCCCATCTTCAAATATATATAAACAAATACGTTCTTGTAAGGTATTAAATTAGATACGTGTGCAATACTTGGGTATCTTTATTGAGGAAACGTTTCCCACACAGTGGCTTCATCAGTCCAATATATAGTCCAATACATCGACTTCAGGTTGAGGGACTGATTACTTCAAACTTATCATCTCCACTATTTCTCTTTGCGTCGGACTGATGAAGCCACAGTGTGGTGAATCATTTCTACAGTGAAGATACCCAAGTGTGGTACTTGTTTCTGATTAATCAACGTACAAAGAAGGATGACAAAGATGATCCCAAGTATCAGAAATCTTTCATAAGATTCATAAGAATGGAGGAACACTGCAGAAGGCCTACTGGCCCATACAAGGCAGATCCTTATCAAAACCAGCCCACTCCATCTCACGGAGTCTAAACATCCCTTCTCTCCTGCCACTTACCCTGCCTTCGAGAGTGCGTGGAAGATCTATCAGTCCGCTCCAAAGATTTTTTTTGTTATTGTCTCAGTGACACTAGCTGAGAGTTTGTTCCACTCACAACTCTATTGCCAAACCCGTACTTCCCAATATCCTTCCTAAATATAAATTTCTCCATCTTGAATTCATTATTGCGAGTCCTGTCTTGGTTAGAAATTTTCAACACGCTGTTTATATTCTCTGTATTTATCCATATTTCAGTCACACCTTCCCTAATTCTACGCCTTTCCAAAGAGAGTAAGTTTAATGGTTTCCACCTGTTTGTGTAAGAACTGTTTGTATTAAATGAAATCAACTTCACTGACCATCTCTGCGCTTTTTTCCAGCGTATTTATATCAATCCTGTACATACGAAGACCAGAACTATACATACAATGAGGTTAATCTAGAGTAACGATAAAAACATATACAGAATGTATTAATTATGAGGTCTTACCTGCCTCAGGAATTTGCTGTCGGTACCCCCGGGGAATATTTGCTTCTCAAGATTCACACCCCTGGAACATCAGTCTTCTATTAGTCATTACGTTCACGTTTACTGTCAATGTAAATCTTAATTTCACTCTATCTCTAATGTTGAAAATGGTATAAATTGCCTACAAATTTATAATTAAGACACTGTGCAATGAGAAAAACCATACCACGGGCGGGGTTAGAACCCGCGGTCAGAATCCTAAAACTCCGGACCGACGCGTTAGCCACTGGGCCAGCTGGCTACAATAAGATTCATCCAACTAGGTATATTTATACACCATTGAATCTTATTGTAACCAGCTGGCCCAGTGGCTAGCACGTCGGTCTGGAGTATTATGACTCTCTGACTGTGGGTTCTAACCCCGCCCATGGTATGGTTTGTTTGCAATCGAGTCATTATAATTTCGTGATACATGTGCAACGGCTGGGTATCTTTATTGTTGAAACGTTTCGCCTACACAGTAGGCTTCTTCAGTCAGATACCGAGGCAGCGGTGTAGTAGTGAAATGATGATGTAATCAGTCCCTCGAAATAGTATTTGAGTTTACTTGGAGAGGGTTTCGGGGGTCGACGCCCCCACGGTCCAGTCTGAGACCAGGCCTCATGGTGGATCAGGGTCTGACCAACCAGGCTGTTACTGCTGGCCACACGCAAACTGACGTACGAACCACAGCCCGGCTCATCAGGTACTGACTTTAGGTGCCTGTCCTGGAGTTTACCTGGAGAGAGTTCTAGGGGTCAACGCCCCTGCGGCCCGGTCTGTGACCAGTCCTCATGTTGGATCAGAGCCTGATCAACCAGGCTGTTACTGCTGGTCGCACGCAGTCCAACGTACGAACCACAACCTGGCTGGTCATTCACTGACTTCAGATGCCTGTCCAGCGCCTGCTTGAAGACAGCCAAAGGTCTATTGGTAATCCCCCTTATTTTTCAGATAGTATTTGAGAAATAGAAATAGTATTTGAGATGGTCAGCCCCTCAGCCTGGAGAAGATCAGCCCCATTGTCTGGAACGATGAGATGATGAAGCACTGATTGACTGATTGATTAGTCAGGAACTGCGTCCTGACACGGATCTTATTCATAAGATGGATCTCAAAGACGTGACAAAAAAACGCACAATACCGTGATTGGAACAATACACAAATAACCCGCATATAGAAGTGTGACTTTGTAAATGGTCCAAGTCGGACCTAAAGGGGGGGGGAGGAGCGTTTTTCGATATATAAAATAAATAAAATCGAAAAATTATAGAAAAAAATTCTTACCAAAAAATAGTGCATAATTCTGGCAACAAGTTGATGCAATCTGCTTATTTCTATCATATTTCTAAGTATGTTTATACTAAAAAGTATTTTTTTTTGTTCTTGTGTCAGCAAAAAGACGTGCTGCCGATTAGTCAGTTTTTTTTTTTTACCCCTAAAATTGCGATTTTTATGATTGTTTCATTTTAAATACACTACATGGCAACCTCTGTGAGGAGTGGTGTGTGTGTGAGCTCTGGCAGACCTCTCAGTGGTCTTACAGCCGTCGATAAGCATGGTGGGATGTACTGCTCTGGAAGGTGGTGTTCGACTTCCCAAGAGTTGTAAGTGTCAATATCTCAGGAGTAAGTTATTGACATTGTAATCCCCTTCATGCAAAGAGTATTTATCATAGCATCATGATTCTTTTGCAGAGTTATAGAGGAATGATGGTTCTATCGAACTAGAGAGCGATTTTGCGATATGTTTTACGGTTTCTTGATAGTGATTTTTGTTTTCCCAAACAAATTAAAAAAAAACACGTATTTCAATAATTTGTATAATGCAATCTATTGACAGGAAGCTCTGTAGTTCTATAGCCTAACTCTTCCTCTTTCATCTGATCTAAATTAGAACATTGTATGTCGTACCAATTTTGTAGAAACGGGATTGCCATAAGCTCTATCAAATAGGGCATTTTATATTTTTTTATATATAACTCTAAGGCAAAACGTCACTAAAAACTCAGTGTCTATGTTTCAAATGCTGCTTAATTCAAAGAGAATATTCCCAATGAAATATTTGCATAATAAAAAAAAAAGGTCAATTCGGCTCTTCCCCCCCTAAACGTCGTGGTAAGCGCCTCTCTTCTATATGCGAGTTATTTGTGTATAATTCAGGTGTTGTGTGGCCGCGATCTGTGTTCTTGCTGTAGTCCCCGAGCATTCCATGGCAAACGTTTTATGGTCAACAATTGGCTGAGACCATCAGGCTCTCCCAGCATGGACTCTGTTTCCTCCATCATGCATTTGTTTACGAAGGTCTTCACAGTAGTTCTGAATCTCTTTGTTTTCTTTTGAGTCTATTAAGTCGCATGTGATATTGATGAACCGTGACTGTAGACACTATTTGATGCTGTCTTGGACTACAGTGTCCCTCACTGGTGACTGTTGTGGTGCTAGGGTTGACGAGCTGGGTGTAGCCTTCTGTTGCATTATGGGGCCCATTGGCTGCGTTGACGGATGGGAGTTTGAGCAATAGTATCAGAAGCTGACTTTAGGTGCTTCTCAAATCACTGTGGCTGGGAAAGTGGCCTTGGATCCCATGTTATTATAGCCTTCTCTGGACGAGGTTCTATGACTCACGAAATCGTAAAAACTTGCATTTGTGGACACAGTGGTGCCTATGCAAACCTTCCTATGGTGTAGAAATATACCTAGTTGGATGAAACTTATTGTAGCTAGCTGGCCCAGTGGCTAACGCATCGGTCTGAAGCTTTGAGACTCTGATCGCGGGTTCTAACCCCACCCGTGGTATGGTTTGTGAGGGTTCTGCTTGATGTTGGAGGCAGGACAACCATGGTTTTCCATGCTGCCTTGACATGGCAGTGCAGGTTCCAGACAATGCTTTTTGCCGCAGTTCGGGCACTGAGCTTCCATAGCTTCACCTCTCTTCAGTTTACCCAAGCAGTCCATGGTCGGGTGAGACCCGCTACGGATGCCATACATTTCCTTAAACTACCTCTGGTACTCAAAGCACCTCAAAGATTCTGGATTGTACATCCTAACCTGGTAGTTTTAAAGAATACAAATACACAATACCGGGACTGGAACAATACACAAATATCCCGCACGTAAGGGAGGAGCTTACGACGACATTTTGGTCCAACTCGGACCATTTACACAGCTGGGAGAGGTCCTCGTAGGTACGTTGTCGTCCTGCTTACCTCGGAGCCGCTCAGCTTTCAGCATGTTTTTGTTACTATGGACAGCATCGAGAGGCATGTCTGGATAGCATATTAGTACATCTTTAATTACTCGCTCTATGGATTTTAATTCTGTTAGAACAAGTGGTGATTCCAGGTCGTTCACCTTCTGCGGTACCTCACAGGACTCTGTGTATCGTGGAATGCGAAATAACATACGTACTGCTTGTGTAGGCTGGTACACCAAATGGGGAGTAGAATGAAATTAGCTCTGAGGCATCCACACCACTATATGTCCTCGGATCACGGTAGAACACCTAGCTCTGCTGGGTGCGTGGTTCTTGTAGGATTGGGTGGTCGTGTGGGTTAGAGCGTCATGTGATTTTTGCACACCATGAGGCGGGCCAAAACAACATGGGTTTGAGTCCTTGGCTAGTCACAGTGTTGTTATTGATACATATATCAGGATCTGGGATCTGGGATAATCTAAGGAGCTCTGAAACCAGGGCTCCTTTCCCCAACAACTACAAACAGTCGCACTGGGATGGCCCAATAGTAGAGAATATAGCCTCAGCAATGCTTCAGAGTGTGTCCGGGAAGGATAGAGCCCGCCTCCTTGCAGTGAGAGCTCCTCATGCAGGGGACTTTCTGTTAGCTGTTCCCAACTCCAGCCTAGGCACACGCCTCAACCCACAGACCATCCGCATTGGTGTTGCCCTTTGACTTGCCACCCCTATTTTCGCCGAACACAGGTGTATTTGTGGCAGTGAAGCAGAAGACCGATTCGGGTACCATGGTCTTGTGTGTCGTAAATCCGAGGGAAAGATTGCAAGACATGAAGAGGTTAATAACATTATCAAGAGGAGCCTCACAACAGCCGGATGCCCAGCAGTAAGGGAGCCCCCCCAACTATGCAGATCTGATGGCAGCCAAAAGCATCCAGATGGTATCACCCTTCAAGCCTGGACAGACGGCAAGCAGGTGGTGTGGGACTATACATGTGCATCTACCTTGGCTGATACCTATCTCCAATACACCAGGGAGGAAGGAGGGGCAGCTACCACCTTCAGGGAGTCCCAAAAGTCGAGAAAATATGGAGAACTTGCCCATCATTATATGTTTGTTCCCATAGGCTCGGAGACCCTTGGATCATGGGGAACGAGTGCATCTAAGTTCCTCAAGGAGCTGGGCAAAAGACTCAACAGGGTAACTAGGGATCCCAGGGCAGCTAGTTTTCTGTTCCAGCGACTCAGCGCTGCTGTTCAGAGGGGTAATGCATGCTGTATTTTGGGCATGCGCCCCAGCTCTGATGAGCTGGATGAGATTTTCGCATTATAATCAGTGACAAACATGTAACAATATGTACTAGACATGTATCTCTCACACCTTATATACTGTATATGCCAACTTTATAACAATGTATCTCTTAAATCTTTTGTAGCATATTATGTAATAAAATATACCTATTGGTAAAAAAAAAATGAAAAGATGGGGTGGTAGGGGAAGTGGAATATTCAAATGGCTTCAGGAAGAAATCCAAATATTCTTCCTTGAAGCTTTTATCCACTTCTCCGAGGCTATGGTCCCATAATTTGTACCAGAGGTGGACCCCATCTTATATATATATATATATATATATATATATATATATATATATATATATATATATATATATATATATATATATATATATATATATATATATATATATATATATATAAACTTAGGCAATGTCACAATTACACCTTGTTTACCTTGCTTTGTGAAATGACAGTGATAGTGAACATTCTTGTATGGATCACCATATCTTTATGGTCAACGACTGTTGTGTACAAAACAGTTGTATACGACACACAGGGAAGGAAGAGAAGTTAGCAGTAATGACATTAAATTAAACGAATAGGAAATACATTATAGTTACATACTGATCTTTACAAGCCTGTGAGAAGGCGTCCCACCAGGGATTTTTACCATCTTCTACACAGGTCAGCTGGATCTGAAAAGTTGAATTATACTTTTTAATTCAATTCACTTTTAGGTTAGGTTAAGTTAGGTTAAGTGAGGTTAGGTTAGGTTAGGTGAGGTTTGTCAGGAAACATGACAAGTGCTTCCTGACGCTGGTGTTAGTCAGATGATGACCCGCCGCTGCAGCTTCAGGTCATCTGACCGAGGCCTCCACCACTTAAAAAATTAAGAATATTAATTTTTATGTCTTTAAAAAGTATATGGACATTACTCAAATTACTTATTAAGCCCAGACAGAAAAGATATACGAAAAAAAATACAATTACATTCAGTAATACTAGATCTATATTGAACAATTTGTCTAATATATCCCACTACAAGACAACGATCACATTTATAATTATTTACGTCTTCATTAGTCTTGTACAGTGTTATGAATACTGAATTTTTAGTAATGAAAAGACGCAAATTGATGACAAATGATTCTTCGTAGCCCAACTTAAATGTCGTCCCATATAAACCAAACAGGTGAGTTTGGTCTATTTGGCGAGACCGTTTACTGCCAAATAATCAGAGCAAAAAAATTGTATCATCTATAACTGCCAAATTCTATCTGAGGATAACGAAAAAAATATTTAATTTATTATAAGTAATATATATATATATATATATATATATATATATATATATATATATATATATATATATATATATATATATATATATATATATATATATATATATATATATATATATATATTTTAAGTGAGGTTTCTAAGTTTTGATCCAAAAAGTCGATCACCATGCCCAGCCCTTCTAGGGCAGGGTAGGTGCCAAGGCTGGAGCTTGCTACCATCTGCGGCTCGTAAGCCTGTCCTTCCCGTTAGGGAAGGTGGCAGACCACAGAGGCCTAGCATCTATCTACCTCCATGCCTGATGCTGGTGGGGAATGTATCTAGGCCTGGGGCCAGTTGGTCCCGCCGCTGAGGGGTACCCCCTCCCATGGGAGACATAGGTCTCTGACCTTCCCACGCCAGGGAGCCGGAGCCGGGTCGCCATCTGGTAAAGACCCGGGCCGGGAGAATTCCCGGTGAATCAACACCTCCTCCTCCTCCTTGATCCAAAAATAAAAAAGCTTTATTTTATATCATTGTCAGTGAAAAAAATTATCCATCATTCTGTCAAAGATTTTTATTTCGAATAAAAAACAAGATTTTTAAATCACTTCGGCCTATTAGGCAAGTTCTGATTATTATGCTGACACACAGAAGGTAGAAAGTAGAATTTCTTACCTGGAGTTAATTTCTTGCACTGATAATGTTCCATTAATCTCCGTTGAAATTAATTCTGCGTCGCAAACTCTTACAATATTGTGGAAATTATTCCACAGAAACGTAAATGTGAGTTTAACATAACACTTGTGTATAATATTTGTCATATTACACAGATTTAAGCAATTATATAGAGTAAATAATAATCTTAGGAGATAATAACATCGTTTTGAGACCTAATGTAAGTAGGATTAGGTAAATTAGTAGAATTAGATCAAATATCTAGTGTTTTGAATTTGAATGTAGTTAGATGAGAGATGCTATTAATGTTACACACCAGAACTTATAGAGGTAACATGTATCACACACGTTTAGCAGAACACTGACAGAAACTCACAAGGACTGAAGAACTACAGTGGTACACCGAGTTTCGTACAGCTCGCAAGTCGAACAATTATGTAAGTGTATTATTGTAAGTGCTTTTGTAAGTGTATTTTTGGGAGTCTGAAATGGACTAATCTAATTTACATTATTCCTTATGGGAACAAATTTGTTCAGTAATGGCACTGGAACAGCCTTCTGGAACGAATTTTGTACGAAACTCTGGGTACCACTGTACTTAAATTATAGAGGTTCTTCAAACATAACAGGGTTCGACTTGTATCCTGAGGTGCCCTCCAGATGAGACGACCGTTCCAGTCAGCATAGTTGGCCAGTCTTTCTGTTGGAACGTGAGTTGAACGTTCATGTGACGGAGGCAGACGGAACATCAACGGACGTTCACCACCCCAGAGGTATTGAGTGTAGGACACACCACACCTCATCATTATTGGTTAGTTAATTTGTCATTGTCGATAGGTGATACACAATATTATTCACAAATGTTACGGGGTATTTTTGTGGACTTCTGTCTGGAGATGACCCGGGGCGTCCGTGTCAACAGTTCGCGCTGATGGTCCTCGACTATAACCCAACAATTATTATAATTCACAAAAGAGAAACTACATGACTTACCTGCCTCTCTGAAGGTTCGAGCATTGTATTTACTATATACTCGTAAGTAACATCTTCTCCTGCGGCTTTACAAAGACTCGTTATCTTCTCTTCAAATTTTGTCAAGTCTTGAGTGGGAGTGACGCGAACATCAAAGCCAACACTGAGTTCTGCTGGCACTACGTTATACTGAACACCTCCCTGGAAAATATTACTTATGATACTCAGCTGAATCAATACAATTCGGAAAGTATTAAAATAAATCAGGGAACGGATGGGGTTTGAAGCCATGGAAGTTGAAGACTCAGATGAGTCACAGGGATGTTAGGAAGTATTTCTTCAGTCACAGAGTTGTCAGGAAGTGGAATAGTCTGGGAAGTGATGTAGTGGAGGCAGGTACCATACATAGGTTTAAGATGAGGTATGATAAAGCTCATGGAGCAGGGAGAGAGAGGGCCTAGTAGCGACCAGTGAAGAGACGGAGCCAGGAGCTGAGTCTCGACCCCTGCAACCACAATTAGGTGAATTAGGTGAGTACACACAGGCCGGTGTGTTAACCACAGGGCCAGCTGGCTTTAATATGATTCATATAACTAGTTATATTTCTATACACCACAGGGAGGTTAGCATGGGCCACAACTGTGACCACAGATGCAGGTTTTAACAGATAAATCTCATTGGCATGTGAGTTTTAAGTCTCATTTGCCATGTATTCAAACACCATCTGTTCCCTGATTTTCTTGCAATCATGTTAATTTAAATATCTATGGCATTATATTAATCATATGATCATACAGCACCATGTAAACATATTAATAATTATATCTAGAGCAAATACGCTATCATAAGAACATAAGGATGGAGGAACACTGCAGAAGGCCTACTGGCCCATACAAGGCAGATCCTTATCTAAACCACCACTACCCAAAACTACCCAAGAATTTACTCCCGTAAATGAATGGTTCAAAGAACCGACAAGTTGATAAATTAGACACATATGGAACACTTGGGTATCTTTATTGAGATACCCAAGTGTTCCATATGTGTCTAATTTATCAATTTACTCCCGTACCCACGACACCAATCAAACCCAGCCCTTCCCACTCTTATATTATTGGATTAGATCAATAAAAACACTAAGAGCCATAGTCTGCTTTCTCTGGTGTATATAATTTTTTCCCAACTCAAATTGAAATAGTTTGTCATTATCAGAATTCGGACGAGCATTTATAAGTTAGAGAGCCAAGGTATTATTAAGAGGAAAGCTATCAAAACATACGGCAGCCTAAAAGGCTGGGAACTCGTGGGAATCATTAGTTAGTTTAATATATCCATTATGCACCCCATACCCATCCTGTGGGCACTAGTTAAAAGATTACACAGGTACATAATGGGTCCAGGGACTGTACCTCAACATTACAGAGGTACATAATGGGTCCAGGGACTGTACATCAACATTACAGAGGTACATAATGGGTCCTGGGACTGTACATCAACATTAGAGGTACAAAATGGGTCCAGGTACTGTACCTCAACATTACAAAGGTACATAATGGATCCAGAAACTGTACCTCAACATTACAGAGGTACGTAATGGGTCCAGGGACTGTACCTCAACATTACAGAGGTACATAATGGGTCCAGGGACTGTACATCAACATTACAGAGGTACATAATGGGTCCTGGGACTGTACATCAACATTAGAGGTACAAAATGGGTCCAGGGACTGTACCTCAACATTACAAAGGTACATAATGGATCCAGAAACTGTACCTCAACATTACAGAGGTACATAATGAATGGGTCCAGGGACTGTACCTCAACATTACAGAGGTACATAATGGGTCCAGGGACTGTACCTCAATATTACAGAGGTACATAATGGGTCCTGGGACTGTACATCAACATTAGAGGTACAAAATGGGTCCAGGGACTGTACCTCAACATTACAAAGGTACATAATGGATCCAGAAACTGTACCTCAACATTACAGAGGTACATAATGGGTCCAGGGACTGTACCTCAACATTACAGAGGTACATAATGGGTCCATGGAATTTACCTCATCATTAGAGGTACATAATGGGTCCAGGGACTGCACCTCAACATTACTGAGGTACATAATGGGTCCAGGGACTGTGCCACAAGTTACAGTGGTAATGAACTATTTACATGTCTATATGTGGCCACCATAACAATATTTATACAGACATGAATTAGGTCACAGACACACTGGCTAAATAAGGACTCATCATCAGCAGTGAAGTCCTGACTGACAAAGCCGAGAAAACAATAACTATGACAGTGGTACAGAATATCTTAGTTATCTTTGTGTTCACAGCAAGAATTATCGAGATTTTCTTGTGTACTTACACTCAAAGAACAGTATATGTAACACTTATATGTGAGGTACCCCGAGTTTCGAACATTAATATATTAGTAGTAGTAGTAGTAGTAGTAGTGGAGTTAGTCATATACTAAGAAAGAGGAGCACTGCAAGGGAGCTAGCGGCCCACAAAGGGTAGGAGCAAGAACACAGAGGGGGTAAAAAATAATAATGAAGGACATAAACAAGGCAAAAAAATAAAACCCAGAGGAAAAAGAAGAAATAGGAAAGAGGAAAGGGGAAGAGGGAGAAAGGAAAAAAAAATCAGGTTAAGTCACGGGTGTTCTGAAGTTTGGAGCATTTAACAATGTAATGGGAAAGGAAAGCATCTACAGAGACAAAGCCACGACTCAGATTCATACAGGAAAAGTTGTGTATAAGGGAGGATTCAACCAGACGGTGACTGTGAAAGTTGGACGTAGGGTAGACAGTTTTAGCAGAAGACTAATCAATAGGATGACTGTGATCTCTGACATGACAGAAAAGAACATTATTAGTGTCGGCCTAACACTATTTTTGTGCTCCCTAAGTCTGTCAGAAAGAGATCGGCCAGTTTCTCCAAAGTACTGAAGAGGACAGGAGGAACAAGGAATAGAGTAGACACCAGGAGAATCTATAGAGGGAGGGGAGGTATGAACTAGATTAGTGCGAAGAGTGTTAGTCTGACGAAAGGTAAGTTTGATGTCTAAGGAACGGAGAGAGTTGTTGAGATTAGAGAGTGAAAAAAGAAAAACTTTCACCATCATTCACTCCATCACTGTCTTGCCAGAGGCATGCTTACACTACAATTATAAAACTGCAACATTAACACCCCTCCTTCAGAGTGCAGACACTGTACTTCCCATCTCCAGCACTCAAGTCTGGCCTGCCGGTTTTCCTGAATCCCTTCATAAATATTACCTTGCTCACACTCCAACAGCACGTCAAGTCCTAAAAATCATTTGCCTCCATTCACTCCTATCTAACACGTTCATGCATACTTTCTGGAAGTCCATTATTATTATTACTATTATTGTAGGTAGTAGGTTGGTAGACAGCAACCACCCAGGGAGGTACTACCGTCCTTGCCAGGTGACTGTGAAACAGAAACCTGAAACTGTTTTACATGATGGTAGGATTGCTGGTGTCTTTTTTTCTGTCTCATAAACACGCTGGATAACAGGTATATCTAGCTACTTCTACTTACACTTTAGGTCACACTACACTGGCATACACATGCATATATATACATACACACATCTAGGTTTTTCTTATTTTTCTTAATAGCTCTTGTTCTTCTTTATTTCCTCTATTGTCCATGGGGAAGTGGAAAAGAATCTTTCCTCCGTAAGCCATGCATGTCGTATGAGGCGACTAAAATGCCGGGAGCAATGGGCTAGTAACCCCTTCTCCTGTACACATTTAGTAAAAAAGAGAAGAAGAGAAACTTTATAAAACTGGGTTGTTTGAATGTGCGTGGATGTAGTGCGGATTATAAGAAAGAGATGATTGCTGATGTTATGAATGAAAAGAAGTTGGATGTCCTGGCCCTAAGCGAAACAAAGCTGAAGGGGGTAGGCGAGTTTCAGTGGGGAGAAATAAATGGGATTAAGTCAGGAGTATCTGAGAGAGTTAGAGCTAAGGAAGGGGTAGCAATAATGTTGAAGGATCAGTTATGGAAGGAGAAGAGGGAATATAAATGTGTAAATTCAAGGATTATGTGGATTAAAATAAGAGTCGGATGCGAAAAGTGGGTCATAATAAGCGTGTATGCACCTGGAGAAGAGAGGAGTGTAGAGGAGAGAGAGAGATTTTGGGAGATGTTAAGCGAATGTATAGAAACTTTTGAACCAAGTGAGAGAGTAATTATGGTAGGGGACCTAAATGCTAAAGTGGGAGAAACATGTAGAGAGGGTGTGGTAGGTAAGTTTGGGGTGCCAGGTGTAAATGATAATGGGAGCCCTTTGATTGAACTTTGTATAGAAAGGGGTTTAGTTATAGGTAATACATATTTTAAGAAAAAGAGGATAAATAAGTATACAAGATATGATGTAGGGCGTAATGACAGTAGTTTGTTGGACTACGTATTGGTAGATAAAAGACTGTTGAGTAGACTTCAGGATGTACATGTTTATAGAGGGGCCACAGATATATCAGATTACTTTTTAGTTATAGCTACAATGGGAGTAAAAGGTAGATGGGATAAAGGAAAATAGAAGCAGTAAGTAAGAGAGAGGTGAAGGTTTATAAACTAAAAGAGGAGGCAGTTAGGGTAAGATATAAACAACTATTGGAGGATAGATGGGCTAGTGAGAGTGTAGGCAATGGGGTCAAAGATGTATGGGGTAGATTTAAAAATGTAGTGTTAGAGTGTTCAGCAGAAGTTTGTGGTTACAGGCGAGTGGGTGCGGGAGGGAAGAGGAGCGATTGGTGGAATGATGATGTAAAGAGAGTAGTAAGGGAGAAAAAGTTAGCATATGACTGGTTTTTACAAAGTAGAAGTGATGCAAGGAGGGAAGAGTATATGGAGAGAAAAAGAGAGGTTAAGAGAGTGGTGAAGCAATGTAAAAAGAGAGCAAATGAGAGAGTGGGTGAGATGTTATCAACAAATTTTGTTGAATATAAGAAAAAGTTTTGAAGTGAGATTAATAAGTTGAGGAAGCCTAGGGAACAAATGGATTTGACAGTTAAAAATAGGAGAGGAGAGTTATTAAATGGAGAGTTAGAGGTATCGGGAAGATGGAGGGAATATTTTGAGGAGTTGTTAAATGTTGATGAAGACAGGGAAGCTGTGATTTCGTGTATAGGGCAAGGAGGAATAACATCTTGTAGGAGTGTGGAAGAGCCAGTTGTGAGTGTGGGGAAGTTCGTGAGGCAGTGGGTAGAATGAAAGGGGTAAGGCAGCTGGGATTGATGGGATAAAGATAGAAATGTTAAAAGCAGGTGGGGATATAGTTTTGGAGTGGTTGGTGCTATTATTTAATAAATGTATGGAAGAGGTAAAGTGTAATCATCTATAAAGCATTGTGGTCACAGTGGGCCAGACCTGGTATTGTTCAACTATTTCTGTATAAAGGGAAAGGGACAAAGAGAGTGCAAAAATGGTAGGGAATAAGTCTGTTGAGTGTACCTGGTAAAGTGTATGGTAGAGTTATTATTGAAAGAATTAAGAGTAAGACAGAAAGCAGGATAGCAGATGAACAAGGAGGCTTTAGGAAAGGAAGGGGGTGTGTAGACCAAAAGTTTACAGTGAAACATATAGGTGAACAGTATTTGGATAAGGGTAAAGAGGTTTTTGTGGCATTTATGGATTTGGAAAAGGCGTATGATAGGGTGGATAGGGGGGCAATGTGGCAGATGTTGCAGGTGTATGGAATAGGAGGTAGGTTACTGAAGGCAGTGAAGAGTTTTTATGAGGATAGTGAGGCTCAAGTTAGAGTGTGTAGGAGGGAGGGGGACTATTTCCCAGTAAAAGTAGGCCTTAGACAAGGATGTGTGATGTCACCATGGTTGTTCAATATATTTATAGAGGGGGATGTAAGAGAAGTGAATGCGAGGGTCTTCGCAAGAGGTGTGGGGTTAAAAGTTAAAGAATCAAATACAAAGTGGGAGTTGTCACAGATGCTTTTTGCTGATGACACAGTGCTTTTGGGAGATTCTGAAGAGAACTTGCAGAGGTTATTGGATGAATTTGGTAGGGTGTGTAAAAGAAGAAAATTGAAAGTGAATATAGGAAAGAGTAAGGTGATGAGGATAACAAAAAGATTAGGTGACAAAAGATTGGATATCAGATTGGAGGGAGAGAGTATGGAGGAGGTGAATGTATTCAGATATTTGGGAGTGGACATGTCAGCAGATGGGTCTATAAAGGATGAGGTGAATCATAGAATTGATGAGGGGAAAAGGGCGAGTGGTGCACTTCGGAGTCTGTGGAGACAAAGAACCTTGTCCATGGAAGTAAAGAGGGGAATGTATGAGCATATAGTTATACCAACACTCTTATATGGGTGTGAAGCATGGGTGATGAATGTTGCAACGAGGAGAAGGCTGGAGGCAGTGGAGATGTCATGTCTGAGGTCAATGTGTGGTGTGAATATAATGCAGAGTATTCGGAGTTTGGAAATTAGGAGGAGGTGCGAGATTACCAAAACTATTATCAAGAGGGCTTAGGAGGGGTTGTTGAGGTGGTTCGGACATGTAGAGAGAATGGAACGAGACAGAATGACTTCGAGAGTGTATATATCTGTAGTGGAGGGAAGGCAGGGTAGGGGTCGGCCTAGGAAAGGCTGGAGGGAGTGGGTAAAGGAGGTTTTGTGTGCGAGGGGCTTGGACTTCCAGCAAGCATGTGTGAGCGTATTTGATAGGAGTGAATGGAGACAAATGGTTTTTAATACTTGACGTGATGTTGGAGTGTGAGCAAAGTAATATTTATGAAGGGATTCAGGGAAATCGGCAGGCCAGACTTGAGTCCTGGAGATGGGAAGTACAGTGTCTGCACTCTGAAGGAGGGGTGTTAATGTTGCAGTTTTATAACTGTAGTGTAAAGCACCCCTCTGGCAAGACAGTGATGGAGTGAATGATGATGAAAGTTTTTCTTTTTCGGGCCACCTTGCCTTGGTGGGAATCGGCCGATGTGTTAATAAAATAAATAAAAAAATATTATTATTAGTGAATTCACTCTACAATCGTTATATCAGTGTTACGTAAAACCTGAAAAATGTCATAAAACTTAAACCAAACATATATCAAATATCAAAGACTGCAGATTATATTATTCCAGTAAACCAATCCAATTAAATAATTCCTTGATAGTTATAAAATAATTCTTTTGGTGCCCAAAACACTGAGCATAACAGGAGAGGCTTTCAGTGTATAATAAATATCATAGCCTATTGTGGGTACTGACTGACTCCTCAGTTCTATGTTGATGATGTGATGAATGTGATGATTATACAATGAATGTGATGATTATACAATGAATGTGACGATGATACAATGAATGTGATGATGATACAATGAATGTGATGATGATACAATGAATGTGACGGTGATACAATGAATGTGATGGTGATACAATGAATGTGACGGTGATACAGTGAATGTGATGGTGATACAATGAATGTGATGGTGATACAATGAATGTGATGATGATACAGTGAATGTGATGGTGATACAATGAATGTGACGGTGATACAGTGAATGTGATGGTGATACAATGAATGTGACGGTGATACAGTGAATTTGACGATGATACAATGAATGTGACGATGATACAATGAATGTGACGATGATACAATGAATGTGACGATGATACAATGAATGTGATGGTGATACAATGAATGTGATGGTGATACAATGAATGTGACGATGATACAATGAATGTGATGATGATACAATGAATGTGATTGTGATAAAATGAATGTGATGGTGATACAATGAATGTGATGATGATACAATGAATGTGACGATGATACAATGAATGTGATGATGATACAATGAATGTGACGATGATACAATGAATGTGACGATGATACAATGAATGTGATGGTGATACAATGAATGTGACGATGATACAATGAATGTGACGATGATACAATGAATGTGACGATGATACAATGAATGTGACGATGATACAATGAATGTGACGATGATACAATGAATGTGACGATGATACAATGAATGTGATGGTGATACAATGAATGTGATGGTGATACAATGAATGTGACGATGATACAATGAATGTGACGATGATACAATGAATGTGATGATGATACAATGAATGTGACGATGATACAATGAATGTGACGATGATACAATGAATGTGACGATGATACAATGAATGTGACGATGATACAATGAATGTGACGATGATACAATGAATGTGACGATGATACAATGAATGTGACGATGATACAATGAATGTGATGGTGATACAATGAATGTGACGATGATACAATGAATGTGACGATGATACAATGAATAAGCCTAACCTCAATTGTAGGCAAATTACTAGTCAATTATAGCTGATATTGTAGATGAATGGTTCAGAGAACCGACAAGTTGTTAAATTAGACACATATGCAACACTTGGGTATCTTTATTGAGAAAACGTTTCGCCACACAGTGGCTTCATCAGTCCAATACAAAAAAGAAAGTAGTAATAAAAGGAGGAGTTTGAGGTAATCAGTCCCTCGGCCTGGAGTCGATGTGTTCAGTCCATCAATCTTGAAGTAAATACAACATAAGGCAAATAGAAGTTGCTTATATACTGTAGACAGGTGAGATGAAGCAGGAGGAGGCAGGTCATAGTGGTATCAACCACTAGTCGAAGTAAGTCCTTGTCCAAAGGTTTGGACAAATGTTGAAGAATCCCTTTGTATCAAGATCCCAAGAAGTTGCTGTGTCAGACAGGATGTAGATGAATGGTTCAGAGAACCGACAAGTTGTTAAATTAGACACATATGCAACATTTGTCCAAACCTTTGGACAAGGACTTACTTCGACTAGTGGTTGATACCACTATGACCTGCCTCCTCCTGCTTCATCTCACCTGTCTACAGTATATAAGCAACTTCTATTTGCCTTATGTTGTATTTACTTCAAGATTGATGGACTGAACACATCGACTCCAGGCCGAGGGACTGATTACCTCAAACTCCTCCTTTTATTACTACTTTCTTTTTTGTATTGGACTGATGAAGCCACTGTGTGGCGAAACGTTTTCTCAATAAAGATACCCAAGTGTTGCATATGTGTCTAATTTAACATAGCTGATATTATTAGAAGCCATTTAGATAACCATAATTTGGTTAATGATACTCAGCATGGATTCACGAGGGGCCGTTCCTGCCTATCTAATTTATTAACCTTCTTCAGTAAAGCTTTTGAGGCTGTTGATCACGATAAAGAATTCGACATTATTTATTTAGACTTTAGTAAGGCTTTTGATAGAGTACCGCACCAGAGACTGTTAAAGAAAGTGGCAGCTCATGGCATTGGGGGAAAAGTGTTGTCATGGATCGAGTCATGGCTCGCCAATAGGAAGCAGAGAGTGTGCATAAATGGGGTTAAATCCGAGTGGGGACTTGTAACAAGTGGTGTTCCACAGGGATCAGTCTTAGGCCCGTTGTTGTTTATAATATATATCAATGACCTTGATGAGGGAATTACTAGTGATATGAGCAAATTCGCCGATGACACGAAGATAGGTAGGATAATTGATTCAAACGTAGATGTCAGGGAACTTCACGAGGATTTAAACAAACTCAATTCCTGGTCAGAAAAGTGGCAGATGCAGTTCAATGTAGATAAATGCAAGGTTCTGAAGATCGGGAGTGTCCATAACCCAAGCACTTATAATTTAAATAACGTAGAACTTAGCCATACAGATTGCGAGAAGGACTTGGGGGTTATGGTAAGCAGCAACCTTAAACCAAGACAGCAATGCCTAAGCGTACGTAATAAGGCAAACAGATTACTGGGATTTATATGGGATTTATATCAAGAAGTGTAAGCAACAGAAGTCCAGAGGTTATATTACAGCTTTATACATCGTTAGTAAAGCCTCACCTATATTACGCAGCTCAGTTCTGGTCTCCATATTACAGAATGGACATAAATTCGTTAGAAAACATTCAGCGTAGAATGACTAAATTAATACATAGCATTAGAAATCTTCCTTACGAAGAAAGATTGAAGAGCCTTAAATTACATTCACTTGTAAGACGTAGAATGAGGGGAGACATGATCGAGGTATACAAGTGGAAAATGGGTATTAACAAAGGGGATATAAATAAGGTCTTGAGGATATCTCACCAAGAGAGAACCCGCAATAATGGATTCAAATTAGATAAGTTTAGATTTAGAAAGGATATAGGAAAGTATTGGTTTGGAAATAGGGTAGTTGATGAGTGGAACAGTCTGCCTAGTAGGGTTATTGAAGCAAGGACCTTGGGTAGTTTTAAATTTAGGTTGGATAAATTCATGAGTGAGAGGGGTTGGATTTGAGTGGGAATTGCACATGAGTAAATAGAATGATCAAAGCTTATTTCTTGGGTAGCATTGAAAATTGGGTTGAGCAAATATTCTGTTAGTGGGATGGATTGTGAAGGACCTGCCTAGTATGGGCCAACAGGCCTGCTGCAGTGTTCCTCCTTTCTTATGTTCTTATGTGATGGTGATACAATGAATGTGATGGTGATACAATGAATGTGACAATGATACAATGAATGTGATGATGATACAATGAATGTGATGATGATACAATGAATGTGATGGTGATACAATTATTGTGATGGTTATACAATGAATGTGATGATGATAACAGTGAATGTGATGATGATACAATGAATGTGATAGTGATGCAAGGAATGTGATGATGATACAATGAATGTGATGATAATGCGATGAATGTGACGATGATACAATAAATGTGACAATGATACAATGAATGTGACGATGATACAATGAATGTGATGATGATACAATGAATGTGATGGTGATACAATTATTGTGATGGTGATACAGTGAATGTGACGATGATACAATGAATGTGACAATGATACAATGATTGTGACGATGATACAATGAATGTGATGATGATACAATGAATGTGATGGTGATACAATTATTGTGATGGTGATACAATTATTGTGATGGTGATACAATGAATGTGATGATGATACAATGAATGTGATGATGATACATTGAATGTGACGATGATACAATGAATGTGATGATGATACAATGAATGTGACGATGATACAATGAATGTGATGGTGATACAATGAATGTGATGATGATACAATGATTGTGATGATGATACAATGAATATGATTTTGATACAATGAATGTGATAGTGATACAATGAATGTAAAGATGATACAATGAATGTAATAATGATACAATGAATGTGATGGTGATACAATGATTGTGATGATGATACAATGAATGTGACGATGATACAATGAAAGTGATGATGATACAATGAATGTGATTATGATACAATGAATGTAGTGATGCAATGAATGGGATGATGATACAATGAATGTGATGATGATGCGATGAATGTGACGATGATACAATGAATGTGATGATGATACAATGAATGTGACAATGATACAATGAATGTGATGATGATACAATGAATGTGACGATGATACAATGAATGTGACGATGATACAATGAATGTGACAATGATACAATGAATGTGACGATGATACAATGAATGTGACGATGATACAATGAATGTGATGGTGATACAATGAATGTGACGATGATACAATGAATGTGACGATGATACAATGAATGTGATGGTGATACAATGAATGTGACGATGATACAATGAATGTGACAATGATACAATGAATGTGACGATGATACAATGAATGTGACGATGATACAATGAATGTGATGGTGATACAATGAATGTGACGATGATACAATGAATGTGACGATGATACAATGAATGTGACGATGATACAATGAATGTGATGGTGATACAATGAATGTACTCACCTAGTTGTACTCACCTAGTTGTGGTTGCATGGGTCGAGTTATAGCTCCTGGCCCCGCCTCTTCACTGGCCGCTACTGGGTTTCTCTCCCTGCGCCATGAGCCTTATCATACCTCTTCTTAAAGCTATGAATGGAATCTGCCTCCACTACATCACTTCCCAAACTATTCCACTTCCTGACAACTCTGTGACTGAAGAAATACTTCCTAACATCCCTGTGATTCATCTGAGTCTTCAACTTCCAACTGTGTCCCCTTGTTGCTGTGTCCCATCTCTGGAACATTCTGTCTCTGTCCACCTTGTCAATTCCTCTCAGTATTTTATATGTCGTTATCATGTCCTCCCTTTCTCTCCTGTCCTCCAATGTCGCCAGGTCGAATTCCCTTAACCTCTCCTCGTAGGACATACCCCTTAGCTCCGGGACTAGTCGTGTTGCAAACCTTTGCACTTTCTCTAGTTTCTTTATGTGCTTGGCTAGGTGTGGGTTCCAAACTGGTGCTGCATACTCCAGTATGGGCCTAACGTACACAGTGTACAGGGTCCTGAACGATTCTTTATTAAGATGTCGGAATGCTGTTCTTAGGTTTGCTAGGCGCCCGTATGCTGCAGCAGTTATTTGGTTGATGTGCGCCTCAGGAGATGTGCCTGGTATTATACTCACCCCAAGATCTTTTTCATTGGGTGAGGCTTGTAGTCTCCGGCCCCTAGAGTGTACTCCGTCTGCGGTCTTTTTTGCCCTTCCCCAATCTTCATGACTTTACACTTGGTAGGGTTGAACTCCAGTAGCCAATTGCTGGACCAGTCCTGCAGCCTGTTCAGATCCCTTTGTAGTTCTGCCTGGTCCTCGTCCGATTGAATCCTTCTCATTAACTTCACATCATCTACAAACAGGGACACTTCGGAGGTTATTCCTTCCGTCATGTCATTCACAAATACCAGAAACAGCACCGGTCCTAGGACTGACCCCTGTGGAACCCCCCTCGTCACAGACGCCTACTCTGACACCTCGCCACGAACCATGACTCGCTGCTCTCTTCCTGACAGGTATTCCCTGATCCATTGGAGTGCCTTCCCTGTTATCCCTGCCTGGTCCTCCAGCTTTTGCACTAATCTCTTGTGTGTAACCGTGTCAAACGCCTTCTTACAGTCCAAGAAAATACAATCCACCCACCCCTCTCTCTCTTGTCTAACTGCTGTCTCCCTGTCATAGAACTCCAGTAGGTTTGTGACACAGGATTTCCCGTCCCTGAAACCGTGTTGACTGTCGTTGATAAGCTCATTCCTTTCTAGGTGCTCCACCACTCTTCTCCTGATAATCTTCTCCATGACTTTGCATACTATACATGTCAGTGACACTGCTCTGTAGTTTAGTGCTTCATGTCTGTCTCCTTTTTTAAAGATTGGGTCTACTTTTGCTGTCTTCCATACCTCAGGTAGTCTCCCTGTTTCGATAGATGTGTTGAATATTATTGTTAGGGGTACACATAGCACTTCAGCTCCCTCTCTCAGGACCCATGGAGAGATGTGATCCGGCCCCGTCGCCTTTGATGTATCTAGCTCACTCAGCAGCCTCTTCACTTCTTCCTCAGTTGCATGTATTGTGTCCAACACTTGGTGGTGTACCCCACCTCTCTGTCTTTCTGGAGTCCCTTCTGTCTCCTCAGTGAACACTTCTTTGAATCTCATGTTGAGTTCCTCACACACTTAGCGGTCATTTCTTGTGATCTCTCCTCCTTCCTTCCTTAGCCTGATCACCTGGTCCTTGACTGTTGTTCTCCTCCTGATGTGGCTGTACAACAGTTTCGTGTCAAATTTGGCTTTTCCTACTATGTCATTCTCGTACTGTCGTTGGGCCTCCCTTCTTACCTGTGCATATTCGTTTCTGGCTCTACGACTGCTCTCCTTATTTTCCTGAGTCCTTTGCCTTCTATACTTCTTCCATTCCCTAGCACACTTGGTTTTGGCCTCCCTGCACCTTTGGGTGAACCACGGGCTCTCCTCAGCTTCCTTGCATATTGTTGTCACATATTCCATCATCTCGTTTACTGATTTCCCTTCCAGTTCTCTGTTCCACTGAACCCCGTTTAGGAAGTTCTTCATCTCCGTGTAGTCCCCTTTTTTGTAGTTTGGCTTCATTCTTCTGGCCCTATCTGCCTCCCCCTCCACCTGTAACTCTACTGTGTAATCAAAGCTTAAAACCATATGATCACTGGCCCCGAGGGGTCTTTCATGCGTGATGTCCTCAATATCTGCACTACTCAAAGTGAATACTAGGTCCAGTCTCGCTGGTTCATGTGATGATGATACAGTGAATGTGATGGTGATACAGTGCCTGTGATGATGAGATAACGTATGGTGATGGTGTAGGCATTGTGCTGTGTTAGGAGATTGACCAGTGAGGAAGGGATGCAAATAAGATAAGATTTCTTCTGATTTTTAACCCCGGAGGGTTAGCCACCCAGGATAAAAGAAAGTCAGTGCGTCATCGAGGACTGTCTGTCTTATTTCCATTGTGGTCCTCAATCTTGTCCCCCAGGATGCCACCCACACCAGTCGACTAACACCCAGGTACCTACTTGCTGCTAGGTGAACAGGACAACAGGTGTAATGAAACGCGTCGAAATGTTTTCACCCCGCCGGGAATCGAACCCGGGTCCTCCGTGTGTGAAGCGAGAGCTTTAGCCACCAGACCACCAGGGTCACCACACGAGGAAAATTGGTTGATAATCAGTGTTTTTTACTGGGGAGACATTCATGACAGGAAGGAATGATGGATTACAATCCCATGAAGGGAATTTGAAAGAGTCATTACAGTCTGTTTGATTTATTTTAAAATACCCCAATCCCCCCAAAAAAAAAAAGATAAGAATTTTTGGGGATACAAAATAATGACATGTCGTTCAATTCCTTCTATACAATTCGTCTTTAGCATCGTTCATGTAAAGTCAACTATAACAAACTAAACATCAACAATTTGGAGCAAATTTTACCAAGGTGTTGCCATATAAAAAAATCATTTTATTTTTTCGTCTTATTTTTGAGCAAAAGTCAAGAAACTTCTACTTTGGACCAGAGCCAGAGCTTGCTACCACCTTCAGCTCACAAGACTGTCATTCCCATCAGCCCTGGGGCTGGGAAGATGGCAGACCAGAGGCCTAGCTTCTCCCTACGAGCCCCCCTGTGGCGGGGAAGATGGCAGACCAGAGGCCTAGCTTCTCCCTACGAGCCCCCCTGGGGCGGGAAAGATGGCAGACCAGAGGCCTAGCTTCTCCCTACGAGCCCCCAGGGGCGGGGAAGATGGCAGACCAGAGGCCTAACTTCTCCCTACAAGCCCCCCAGGGGCAGGGAACATGGCATATCAGAGGCCTAGCTTCTCCCTACGACCCCCGTGAGGGCAGGGAATGGGACTACGCCTGAGGGACAGTTGGTCCCAGAAAATGAGCAGATACTCGTACCTCCTCCCATGGAGACAGGTCTCAGACACTCCCAAGACAGGGAGCCAAGGCCAGGTCACCATCTGGAGTACCAGCGAATCAACAACAACAACAATCTTAACTAAAAAAAAATTGAAATCAGACTATTACTAAAAATTTTCCTAACAGAATCCTGCTCCCCTATTAATATTTTCAGGCCAGTGTGAAGCACGGATAACTGAAACCAGGGAAACTGGACCCACGGATAAGGGGTCCTTATGTATATGTAAAATACACAATTTTGGAAAGTTTCCAGACAATGTTGAGACGCGGTGCTCACAGAGGATGTAAACAGAGTGGCACGCGGATGCTATAGCCGATTAAACGAATTTTTGGCTATAAATCGAAATTTCCGTTTTAGCGAGTCGCTGTAAACGAAAGCGCTGTAAAGCGAGGCATGCCTGTACCTCAACAGAATGCTCAGAAGATGCTTATAATAATAATCTTCATTTCTACATAATACAACTTATACAGACCATGCTCACATCAATGACACACTGTATAGAAAGTCCCTGATTAAGTTAATTTTGACCCCAGGATGCGACTCACACCACTTGGGTGTGGGTCGCATCCTACTTTCTGCTGGGTGGACAGGGACAGCAGGTGTCTTAATGAAGCACGCCCTAATGTTTCCCCCCCATACCGGGGATCGAACCACGGACCTCAATTTGTGAGATGAGTGCGCTACCCGCCCAGCTGTGGGACACCTATGTACGTTGATAAGTAAGACTTACGCAGAACCAATGTGAAATATTTTTACGATTTTTTGACAGTGGTTGTTCAGTGTATTGTGTTATCACCTGTTAACTGTTATCATATCACTATCATATTCACATATACGTCACACATTAATATATAAAGTGAGAGAAAACAGACATTACCTCCAGCATTGTGAGGTTGACAGTGTTGACGTCTCCAAGACTCAGGTTCTTGTTCTCCTTCAGTAAGTGTTCTTGTTCGTCTCTATAACTCAGGAAGGAGTCAATCACCTTCTGCAGTTTTTCTCCTGCTGTGTTGGTCAGGAACTGTGACCCGTGACCTGGCTGACCTGGGCACTTCACTTTTACCCCTGTAATTGTAATTTTAATCACATAAATAATCCAGACTCTTCAGTTATTAAGAATAGGTTGAAGATATGGTAAGTCACAAGGTATTTGCTCAATATTGATACCTAAACAATGGCACCCGAGCTGACTATTCTTATCAAGATATTTCTGTATGCAAAATAACCATATTGAAAGAAAATAGTGAAATTTCAAATGTTTTCGTGATTTCTCACATTATCAAGAAATGTAGGAAATCACGAAAGGTTTTAGAATGTCATTATTTGTCACTGTGGTTATTTTACTTACTGTGATATCACCTGTTCATGGTAACCTTATAGCATATTCCTATGAGAAATCATGCATTCTGTCCTCCACGTAAGTACAGCACATTATTATTATTAGTAGTAGTAGGTAGTATATTAAAAAAAATGTACTGAAACACTATATGGGTCATATAGTGTGGCAACTTGTATGACGCCCACTCTGGCAATCACTGTTGACGAAATTCCTGCCTTCCTTCGTGCACAAACTGGAGCAGACTTACCTGTACTCACCTAGTTGTGGTTGCAGGGGTCGAGTCAAAGCAGTCTATCCTAGTCTATCCTAGCTAGAAGTAGCCTGATTCTACCCATGCTAGATAGACGTCTAATAACTTCCCTCACTCTCTCTCTCTCTTGGATTCCATGTGCCCAGAGGAATGGTTCATGGAAGCGTTTAATAAAAATTAGTAATCCCAGTATACATTCTAGGGGTCCCTGTATTCACAGGGGGTTCCTTAGCTAATATTTATGTACATGGAAAGATTACTAACTTTTGGCCTAATATATATTAGGCCAGTATATTTAAAGAATGATAACACAGCAGTCTTGGCTACCATGTACCTTGGATTGGGCACTGTGCCCACTCGTAACCCATAGCTAAATTACCCTATGTTCCCCAAAAGAACACCAGTCGACCTGTTAATAAGGATGAAAACAGTTGGCAAATTTAGTTGCAGTAATGAAGGCAACATACTGACTGGAGTGTGACTGCCTATACCTCCAGCCGTATTAGTCTTCTTAACTGTCATACTAGCCTTTCATGCCTTCTAATTTCTTGACGTGCTTGACCAGGTGTGGGTTCCAAACTGGTGCTGGTGGTGTTTGGTGTTTGTTTAAGCATGGATGGGAAGGGGGTATTTTAGGTAAGTTTAGGCCATAGGTTATTTTATTGTTTACTGTAAGACCCTAGTATGTGGAGGGTCTGTTCTGGAGAGTACAGGACAAGTGTTTTTGCCTGTACGCTAAGAGGCCGGCAGAAGGGGAGAGTGTGTCATGGAGCCCCACAGGAACGAGCTTGGGCCCCAGGTTAATGTACATTGTTTAATATTTTAAACGCCCCTAGACAAGGCTTTTACCCCTAGGCGCCAGGACATATTTACGTATTGTAATAGCTACGTTACACAAGTAAATAAGCTAACTTAGCCTAACTTGTGTAAATCACTGAGTACAGATTAATTAGTTAACGCAGCCTATGGGGAAATTAACCATACCACGGGTGGGGCTTGAACCCGTGGTCAGAGAATCGTGAAACTCCAGACCTCTGCGTTATCCTCTGGGCCAGCTGGTTACAATAAGATTCATCCAGCTGGCCCAGTGGATAATGCGTCCATCTGGAGTTTTACTACTCTCTGACCACGGGTTCGAGCCCCACTCGTGGTATGGTTTGTTTGCAATCGTGTCACTACGATTTCGTGAGTCATGTGGAAATTTAATTGGTCTCCAAAAAATTCCACGGATGGGTGACCATTAAATAAGCTTTAGGAGCCCTTAACATCCACCCAAACAAACACCAGTTGGCGGAGGCCGTGAGTTTGTATATAATAATAATAATAATAATAATAATTTTTTATTCTATGCATGTTACAAGTGTACAATGTTATTGGTAGTTACAATTATAAAACTGTAATGCAAGGAGAGCCACTGGCATGCCATGGCATTAAGGGCAATAATAATAATAATAATTTGTATATACTAATTGATAGATTTACCCTTTAAAGAAGTTTTTAGGTAGGTGGAATTAATAATGTAGCCTAGACCTTAACATAGGTAGGCATAGACTGTAATATAGGTGAATATTAGGTTATATTATATCATGGTAAACTAGCAACACCATGCTTGAATAGAGGCAGGAGGGTGACCCCAAGGTTCCGGGAGCTATAGCTCGGTGCCCCATGTGTCTTCAAAGTACATGGCCTGTAGAACAAAGAATCATAGAGGCTTCCCGAAGTAGTGAGGATATTCGTCTCTATCCAGGGCCCCCGCAGTAAGACAATACCTTTCATTTCTCTTAGTATAGTTGGCCAGTGATATTCTGAGGAACATGGGTTATTTGAACTGTGGGTTATTAGCGGGTGAACGCCCAAGATCTGGTAAGATTGCGGACATCTCCTCTTAAATATTAGCCTAGAAGCTAGTGTCTCACTGTATAAATATTGCTTAGGGAATACCCATTGAATTCGGGGATCCTTGAGGTGCAGGCAGGGATACTAATGCCATCTGAATACTTGCAGGGGTAAGTGTTTCACTACATGTGGTGTTTTGAAGAGAGGGACCAGAGGTATCTAGGTTTGTTGGGTAGAATCAGGGGATTTCTAGCAGTACATTCTCCACCTCCAAGTAAGTCAGTCCTTTGTTGTACATGTAGTTAGGAATTTCTTGCATAGTCAATTTACATACGGAAATGTGTCGTAAAAGCCACTTGTGAGACTGGGGCGACTAATCTCAGAGTGTCTGTGTCAACAGTACTTGCTAGGGTGAGCATCCCACAAGGAGGCAGTCCATACACAATTTCTACAGCCTAACTTCAATGGTAGGTAACAGTGGTTTAGCTATGTTAAGACTTAAATAGTCTGCTGAACTAGTCAACGCCACATCACACATCGAAGGACCACATTAATGAGGTTATGTGGGAACTTGTGAGATGCCCACTCTGGCAGTGTTGACACAGATAACACAAAACTCCTCTGTCCTGCCCACACAAGCACCCCTATGGGTACACTTCTTTAGAAGGGTTAACTAACAGGAAATTCCTGCCTTCCTCCATGCTAGAAGTACCCTGATTCTACCCAGGCTAACTAGACTTCTAAGGATCTCTCTCTCTCTCTCTCTCTCTCTCTCTCTCTCTCTCTCTCTCTCTCTCTCTCTCTCTCTCTCTCTCTCTCTCTCTCTCTCTCTGTCTTTCAGGGAAGAAGAATTAACCAGACAACAAGGTCTGAAAAGTAATTTTGATAGGAACCACCATCATTGTTGCTCAGAATACAGTGAAATTAATCCATCACAAAGAGGACGCCACGAGCATGATATAAGAAAAATTATAATTATGTCCTAAATTTTTAAAGGGGTGGACTGGTAAGCCAGCGGAAGGCCTCGGTCAGATGACCAAAAGTTCCAGTGGCAGGTCATCAGGTTTGCCAGAAACACTTGTCATGTTTCCTCACAAACTTTACCTAACCTAACCAGGACGCCGCAATTACCTAGTAGTTGTAGTTTTGGAGGCTCATCAATGGGCCTACTGTCCTATGCCAGCCCAGTCCATCTATTCCCAGCAACACAGCCATTCTGGTATCACCTCTCTGCACCTCACCCCTTCCACTATATAAACCCTGCCTGTGGTTACCTTTGCACCTCACCCCTGCCACTATATAAACCCTGTCTGTGGTTACCTTTGCACCTCACCCCTGCCACTATATAAACCCTGCCTGTGGTTACCTTTGCACCTCACCCCTGCCACTATATAAACCATGTCTGTGGTTACCTTTGCACCTCACCCCTGCCACTATATAAACCCTGCATTATTTATCTTACATAACACTGTTCTCTCCCCATAGAAGACATAGAAGTTGTCAGTTGGGTTGGCATAGCCCTCGTCCAGAGCGAAGCCGACATTCATCTTCTTAAAGGTGTCACTCTTTACAAATTTCTTCATGCCGTCTAGACCACCAACCTCCTCGTCTGGAAAAGAAATCAAGTGATTATGACCAACTCTTGAAATCCGTGCTAAACAACACGCTAAATTGTCAACACATTAGGATAACCAATAGGATCGAGTAACACTGACAGTAAGATCAAATAACACTGACAGTAAGATCAGCCGTAGGATCAAGCAACAATGACAATAAGATCAGCAGTAGGATCAAGCAACACTGACAGTAAGATCAGCAGCAGGATTAAGCAACACTGACAGTAAGATCAGCAGTAGGATCAAGCAACACTGACAGTAAGATCAGCAGTATGATCAAGCAACAATGACAGTAAGATCAGCAGTAGGATCAAGCAACAATGACAGTAAGATCAGCAGTAGGATCAAGTAACACTGACAGTAAGATCAGCAGTAGGATCAAGCAACACTTACAGTGAGATCAGCAGTAGGATCAAGCAACACTTACAGTAAGATCAGCAGTAGGACCAAGCAACACTGACAGTCACATCAGCAGTAGGATCAAATAACACGGACAGTAACATCAGCAATATGATCAAATAACACTGGCAGTAACATCAGCAGTAGGATCAAGTAACACTTACAGTAAGATCAGCAGTAGGATCAAGCAACACTGACAGTAACATCAGCGGTAGGATCAAGTAACACTTACAGTAAGATCAGCAGTAGGATCAAACAACACTGACAGTAACATCAGCAGTAGGATCAAGTAACACTTACAGTAAGATCAGCAGTAGGATCAAGCAACACTGACAGTAACATCAGCAGTATGATCAAATAACACGGACAGTAACATCAACAATATGATCAAATAACACTGACAGTAACATCATCAGTAGGATCAAGTAACACTTACAGTAAGATCAGAAGTAGGACCAAGCAACACTGACAGTAACATCAGCAGTAGGATCAAGTAACACTTACAGTAAGATCAGAAGTAGGACCAAGCAACACTGACAGTAACATCAGCAGTAGTATCAAGCAACACTTAAAGTAACACTGGGTAAATGGAAGTTGACAAGGCAACACACACAACACTGCCCATATTTCTAGTGTTCGTCTCTGAGACGCAGAAAAGTTACAAGTTTGAGAAGCTGAATCAAGAATTATTTAGGAGAGTAAAGGTGGCAACTGTATGATAATTGTAAGTATGAATTATTAAGACCTGTCTAATATCTCAATTAAAAAAAATCTTGCGTCTCTCACTGAGGTACGATGCCTCACAAAAAGAAACACATTCATCATCACTCAGTCAATGACCCTCTGAACTACAACATCCCCATCCATCCTTCAGAGTGAAGACAGTGTACACCTGTGTGTTGGAATCTCAAGCTCCTGGCTTGCAAAAACCATCCTGGAATGATCCTACCCCACCTTCCTCTCACCCCAGATTTATAAACCCTTTTGGCAATCAAGTTCTATTCAAAGGAGAAGAAATCCAATTCCGTCATCAGGTATGACCGAGGTAAACCTCTCTGCTTACGTCAAGCACGACTTAGGTATCCTGGAGGGCCACAAGAGTCTAGTAGACGTGACTTAAGTATCCTGGAGGAAAAGAGATCTATTAGACGTGACTTAAGTATCCTGTAGGACCACAAGAGTCTATTAGACGTGACTTAAGTATCCTGGGTGGCCACAAGAGTCTAGTAGACGTGACTTAAGTATCCTGTAGGACCACAAGAGTCTATTAGACGTGACTTAAGTATCCTGTAGGACCACAAGAGTCTATTAGACGTGACTTAAGTATCCTGGAGGACCACAAGAGTCTAATAGTTATGACTTAAGTATCCTGGAGGACCACAAGAGTCTAATAGTTATGACTTAAGTATCCTGGAGGACCACAAGAGTCTAATAGTTATGACTTAAGTATCCTGGAGGGCCACAAGAGTCTAATAGTTATGACTTAAGTATCCTGGAGGGCCACAAGTCTAATAGTTATGACTTAAGTATCCTGGAGGGCCACAAGAGTCTAATAGTTATGACTTAAGTATCCTGGAGGGCCACAAGAGTCTAATAGTTATGACTTAAGTATCCTGGAGGGCCACAAGAGTCTAATAGTTATGACTTAAGTATCCTGGAGGGCCACAAGAGTCTAATAGTTATGACTTAAGTATCCTGGAGGGCCACAAGAGTCTAGTAGGCGTGAGTGTAGTCATCTTTGACTGTCAGATCTGTCATAAGTCAAGGCTACCTCCTTCATCTTCCTAACTGATAAGCAGTTACCTGCCGATAGTTACCTGCCGACAGTTATCTGCTGATAGTTCCCTTCGGATAGTTACCTGCTGTTAGTTACCTGCTGATAGTTACCTGCTGATAGTTACCTGCTGATATGTCTCCAGATAAAATGTTAATTACCACGAGATTATAATCTTCTTCATTGCTTATTAACTTGTTGGTCAAAGCAAGCAGGTTTAATCCAAGAAGGCAGAAAATAGTACCTGGAACTGGCGCCTCCGCTGAAGGAGGCGACATCTTGTGAAAACGAGGAAATGATTTGATAAAGTCCCTGGACCCATTATGTACCTCTGTAATCTGCAAATATCTTTGTAATTTGTCATGATTGTGACCAGATCTACCTGAGTTCATTACCTTTGTAACTTGTTCAGCTATCAAAACTTTGGGGTCCAGTCCCTGGACCCATTATGTACCTCTGTAATCTTTTGACTACCGCCCACAGGATGGGTATGGGCTGCATAATAAAGATATTAAACTAACTAAAATAAATTAACAGAAAGCGCGGAACCGTCATTGTCGCAATTTTTTTTTTCAAGGGGCCCTACCCCTGGACCCATAATGTGCCACTATAATGTTTTGACTACCATTAGGCCTAGATGGTGTTACTAGGCCTAGTCGTAGTTACTAGGCCTAGTGGAAGTTACTAGGCCCGGTGGTAGTTACTAGGCCTGGTGGTAGTTACTAGGCCTAGTAGAAGTTACTAGGCCCGGTGGTAGTTACTAGGCCTAGTGGAAGTTACTAGGCCGGTGGTAGTTACTAGGCCTGGTGGTAGTTACTAGGCCTAGTGGAAGTTACTAGGCCCGGTGGTAGTTACTAGGCCTGAGTGGAAGTTACTAGGCCCGGTGGAGTTACTAGGCCTGGTGGTAGTTACTAGGCCTAGTGGAAGTTACTAGGCCTGGTGGTAGTTACTAGGCCTAGTGGAAGTTACTAGGCCCGGTGGTAGTTACTAGGCCTGGTGGTAGTTACTAGGCCTAGTGGAAGTTACTAGGCCCGGTGGTAGTTACTAGGCCTGGTGGTAGTTACTAGGCCTAGTGGAAGTTACTAGGCCCGGTGGTAGTTACTAGGCCTAGTGGAAGTTACTAGGCCCGGTGGTAGTTACTAGGCCTGGTGGTAGTTACTAGGCCTAGTGGAAGTTACTAGGCCCGGTGGTAGTTACTTGGCCTGGTGGTAGTTACTAGGCCTAGTGGAACTTACTAGGCCGGTGGTAGTTACAGGCCTAGTGGAATTACTAGGCCCGGTGGTAGTTACTAGGCCTGGTGGTGTTACTAGGCCTGTGGAGTTACTAGGCCGTGAGTTACTAGGCCTGGTGGTAGTTACTAGGCCTAGTAGAAGTTACTAGGCCCGGTGGTAGTTACTAGGCCTGGTGGTAGTTACTAGGCCTAGTGGAAGTTACTAGGCCCGGTGGTAGTTACTAGGCCTAGTGGAAGTTACTAGGCCCGGTGGTAGTTACTAGGCCTGGTGGTAGTTACTAGGCCTAGTGGAAGTTACTAGGCCTGGTGGTAGTTACTAGGCCTAGTGGAAGTTACTAGGCCCGGTGGTAGTTACTAGGCCTGGTGGTAGTTACTAGGCCTAGTGGAAGTTACTAGGCCCGGTGGTAGTTACTAGGCCTGGTGGTAGTTACTAGGCCTAGTGGAAGTTACTAGGCCCGGTGGTAGTTACTAGGCCTAGTGGAAGTTACTAGGCCCGGTGGTAGTTACTAGGCCTGGTGGTAGTTACTAGGCCTAGTGGAAGTTACTAGGCCCGGTGGTAGTTACTTGGCCTGGTGGTAGTTACTAGGCCTAGTGGAACTTACTAGGCCCGGTGGTAGTTACTAGGCCTAGTGGAAATTACTAGGCCCGGTGGTAGTTACTAGGCCTGGTGGTAGTTACTAGGCCTAGTGGAAGTTACTAGGCCCGGTGGTAGTTACTAGGCCTGGTGGTAGTTACTAGGCCTAGTGGAAGTTACTAGGCCCGGTGGTAGTTACTAGGCCTAGTGGAAGTTACTAGGCCCGGTGGTAGTTACTAGGCCTGGTGGTAGTTACTAGGCCTAGTGGAAGTTACTAGGCCCGGTGGTAGTTACTAGGCCTAGTGGAAGTTACTAGGCCCGGTGGTAGTTACTAGGCCTGGTGGTAGTTACTAGGCCTAGTGTTAGTTTAATATCTTTATTATGCACCCCATATCCATCCTGTGGGTGGTAGTCAAAAGATTACAGAGGTACATAATGGGTCCAGGGACTGGACCCCAAAGTTTTGATAGCTGAACAAGCTACAAAGGTAATGAACTCACAAGTACACACATACACATACACACACATATATACATACACACAAACGCACACACAACAGGCCCAGCCTTCAATCTACATGTGCACAGGACAAAAAGGCAATCAACACGCGCACACACACACACACACACACACACACACACACACACACACACACACACACACACACACACACATGTGTCAATGCTTTATTTACAGGGAGCAAAGTCAGGGTATTTTTCCAGAATGGTCTGTAATATACCACTGTGGATAAAATACTTTGACATATCTTGAACATTTCTGAGTGAGTTGTCTCTGAATTCATTAATTTTATCGCACTCCAGTACATAATGACGCAGGGTGTGACAATAATCCAACTGGCAAAGTTTACATCTTGTTTGGTCTACATCTGGTGGTGGTGATTTAACCTGCCAAAGATAATTGTAACCCAGCCGGAGGCGGGCGGTAGTGACATCCAAGAGTCTGCTTATTTTGTTGGATGCTCCATAGACATGTGGCTCCTCCTGCATGATAGAATGATGATAGATGGACTGACTGGTGTCAAACTCCCTGAGTCTTAAGTCAATAAAATTCAGTTTAAGTTCTTTTCGTATTATTGTTCTCAAACTGCTAACTGACAAGCCAAGATTGTAATCTATCCCCTCTTTGAAAGCTTAAAACTCCCTCCAGGTAGAGTTAGTTAGTTTGATATCTTTATTATGCACCCCATACCCATCCTGTGGGCGGTAGTCAAAAGATTAGAGAGGTACATAATGGGTCCAGGGACTGGGCCTCAAAGTATGATAGCTGAGCAAGTTACAAAGGTAATGAACTCAGATGCCTAGTGGTAGTTACTAGGCCTTGTGGTAGTTACTAGGCCTAGTGGTAGTTACTTTGCCCAATCCATGACTTTAGCATCTTCGCATCTTCTATTTAGGAAATGTGTTTACCCAGTGAACAAAAAGTGTCTGTCTGATACCCTAGAAAAAATCAAAGCTGAATTACTGGACAAAATATGTGTCTGCATGTGTCTATATGTGTCTGTAGTATTTAAAAAATGAATTATTGATTTGAGAGGGTAAGATGCCAGCCATCATTCACTTATCAGTAATAGTTTAGTAGATAACGAGAGTGATCTTGGACGTAGGTCTTACCTAGGTCACGAAATATTGATAACAAGATTGTAAACAACTCACGAAATATTCGTAGTTGGATGAATCTGAGAGCCAGCTGGCCATGAATCTGAGAGCCAGCTGGCCGAGAGGTTAACGCACTGGTCCAGTCCCTGGACCCGTTATGTACCTCTGTAACCTTTGTAACTTGGCCATGATTGTGACCAGATCTACCTGGAGATAATTACCTTTGTAACTAGTTCATCTATCATAACTTTGGGGGTACAGTCCCTGAACCCATTATGTACCGGCAGCTGGAACTGTTGTCATCTGCTCGAGGCCTTCCGCAGGCTTACCAATCCAACCCCCTTTAAAAATTATATGTATTAATATTGGTAGAATTACCGACAATATGTTAAGTAAAAGGACACAAATGCAACTAATGTGACATTTTATTGTGGCAACGTTTCGCTCTCCAGGAGCTTTGTCAAGCCGACGGCTTGACAAAGCTCCTGGAGAGCGAAACGTTGCCACAATAAAATGTAACATTAGTTACATTTGTGTCCATTTACTTAAATATTATAGTTATAACAAGCATTCTTGATAGGCCTTACCTGGTACAAATGAAACGTAAATTGTCCGCAGGAACTCCTGCCCTTCTTTCCTGAGACTTTTAAGAGCTTCCAAGTACTGTATTCCCACACACTTCATATCTTGTGTGCCACGACCATATATATCACCATTGTCGTCTTTATGACCACTAAATGGGTCGTACTTCCAGTGTTCCTGAGGAGGATAGAACAGATATGTACTCTCCATTAATACATTTTTTATGTTATCACAGCCGCAGAATTGACTATCTGGAGTTTACCTGGAGGATACCTGGAGAGGGTTCCGGGGGTCAACGCCCCCGCGGCCCGGTCTGTGACCAGGCCTCATGGTGGATCAAGGCCTGATCAACCAGGCTGTTACTGCTGGCCGCACGTGATCCAACGTACGAACCACAGTCCGGCTGGTCAGGTACCTACTTTAGGTGCCTGTCCAGTGCCTGCTTGAAGACAGACAGGGGTCAATTGGTAATCCCACTCATGTATGCTGGGAGGCAGTGCCTTCAGAAAATAAATAATAAATAAGAATACTCTGAAGATTAAGGGGCATTCTTGCATGATGATTTGGGCATTTTGTACCCAAAAAACTGCTTTGTTTAACCAGAGACTTTCAATAATTTTCACATATGTTACTATGTATGATAATTGAGTTCTCGTACCTATAAAACTTAACTAACCTATATTGAAAAAAAGTGTTGTTAGTATTATTATTATTACTATTATTATTGGTCGATCACCATGTCCAGCCCTTCTAGGGCAGGGTAGGTGCCAAGGCTGGAGCTTGCTACCATCTGCGGCTCACAAGCCTGTCCTTCCTGTCAGCCTCCTTGGGGCGGGGAAGGTGGCAGACCAGAGTGGCCTAGCAACTATCTACCTACCTGCCTTGTGTTGGTGGGGAATGTGGCTAGGCCTGGGACCAGTTGGTCCCGCCGCTGAGGGGTACCCCCTCCCATGGGAGACATAGGTCTCTGCTACTCCCACGCCAGGGAGCCGGAGCCGGGTCGCCATCTGGTAAAGACCCGGGCCGGGAGAATTCCCGGCGAATCAACACCTCCTCCTATTATTATTAATAATAATAATAATAATATTATTATTATTATTATTAGTAGTAGTAGTAGTAATAGTAGTAGTAGTAGTAGTAGTAGTATTGCAAAACAACCAGGGGCAGTAGAATGATAACTCTAGGCCTTTCATGTTGCAATCAACACATCATCAGGAGCTTGCAAAGTTGCAGAAGAAAGGAAGATGTCGGAGCCAAGTCAGAGGATGTAGTCACTCCAGTGACTACATCCTCAGGCATCGTGTTGGCTCCGACATCCTCCTTTCTTCTGCAACTTTGCAAGCTCCTGATGATGTGTTGAAAGCAACACGAAAGGCCTAGAGCTATCATTCTACTGCCCCCGTGGTTGTCTTGCATCCTGTATCGCTGGTTTGCGATATTATTATTATTATTATTATTATTATTATTATTATTATTATTATTATTTATTATTATTATTATTATTATTATTATTATTATTATTATTAGCGTCTTCCACTAAGGTCTTTGATTACATTGAACCTTAAACATACTAAATAATATTCGTAGTAATTATTAAAGATATAATTATACAATTTTGAGAAATACCAAAGAGAGGTCAAGTAATGTTTTGACATGTTCAATACTCGTAATTAAGTGAAGATGATAATAATAGTGCTGTTGTTTCTTGTGATATAGTTATTAGTTTTATTTAGAATCGACGATTCTACAGTTTAATTATGACCAACTGATCTATACAGTGGACGGTGGATTAAAGAAGAGGGACACTTGTCACAGGTTCATTGTGGTGTTTTAAGCAACTGAATACATAAATTATGCAACAAGTACTTGCAACATCCTCCCAATGAAAATCAAGGGTGCCACTAGCACGTTGAGAGACAACACAATAATGTCATATATACCATATACATATACTTGTGTAGTATATGTGTGTAGTATCAGCTATATTTATATTTAAGATCCCTAGCATAGCTACCTGTGACGTCAGCTGTGACGTCACGCGTTTCGCAAGTGGGACGCTTTCCCCAAGCGCCCAGCCTCATTCTCAAGACGGTAGGCCTAGGTGTAACAGGTGGCTGGGTATATCTCCTTCCTCACTACTCAATATAACTACTTCACCACCCATCCGTGTGTTTCTCTCAACCGTGATTACTCTCCCGAAACCCACACGACAGTGTCAGGGGCCCAAGACTGTTCAACTGCCTCCCAGCGTACATTAGGGGGATTACCAATAGACCCCTGGCTGTCTTCAAGCAGGCACTGGACAGGCACCTAAAGTTGGTACCTGACCAGCCAGGCTGTGGTTCGCACGTTGGACTGCGTGCGGCCAGCAGTAACAGCCTGGTTGATCAGGCCCTGATCCATCATGAGGCCTGGTCACAGACCGGGCCGCGGGGGCGTTGACCCCTGGAAATCTCTCCAGGTAAACAACAATTACATTATGCTTACAATGATATTATTAAGGGGGCCATATTAACTACCAGACTTCCTAGTGGTGGACAAAATGGCTCCCAGAACTACACAAACATGGCGTTGAAAAGCTAAAAATCCTAGATGCCCATCTCTGTTGATGCCCATCTCTGTTGATGGGCAGATGTGATACCCAAGGGCAAGAACTTTTAAAACAATTTGAGAAATAAACAGGATTTTCTGGCACCTTAGCAGGGAATATAAAGAAGTCTAGGCCTAAATTAAGGGAAAAGCAGAGCCGAAGACGAATAATGTTTTATAAACAACTGAAACTCGTCAGTCGTAAAAAAAAAACTCTGGAATTAAAACATATTTGATGAAATAATAACCGAGGATAGGTTAGGTAAGGTTAGGTTAGGGGGATTAGGTTAGGTTAGGGGAAGATTAGGTTAGGGGTGTGAGATTAGATAAGGGGGAGATTAGGTTAGGGGGGAGATTAGGTTAGCGGGAGATTAGGTTAGGGGAGATTAGGTTAGGGGAGATTAGGTTAGGACGGGTTAGGTTATGGGGGAGATTATGTTAGGTTATAGGGGAGATTAGGTTAGATTATTGAGGGATATTAGGCTAGGTTAGGGGGAGATTAAGTTAGGTTAGGGGGAGATTAGGTTAGGTTACCTGGAGTATACCTGGAGAGAGTTCCAGGGGTCAACGCCCCTGCGGGCCGGTCTGTGACCAGGCCTCATTTAGCATCAGAGCCTGATCAACCAGGCTGTTACTGCTGGCCACACGCAGTTAACGTACGAACCACAGCCTGGCTGGTCAGGTACCGACTTTAGGTGCCTGTCCAGTGCCTGATTGAAGACAGCCAGGGGCTTGTTGGTAATCCCCCTGATGTATGCTGGGAGGCAGTTGAACAGTCTTGGGCCCCTGACACTTATTGTGTTGTCCCTCAACGTGCTAGTGGCACCCCTGCTTTTCATTGGGGGGATGTTACATCGCCTGCCGAGTCTTTTGCTTTCGTAGGGAGTGATTTTTGTGTGCAAGTTTGGTACTAAGCCCTCGAGAATTTTCCATGTGTATATAATAATGTATCTCTCCCGCCTGCGTTCTAGAGAGTACAGGTTTAGGAACTTCAAGCGTTCCCAGTAATTGAGGTGGTTTATCGCACTTATGCGTGCCGTGAAGGTTCTCTGCACATTTTCAAGGTCAGCAATTTCACACGCCTTGAAAGGTGCCGTTAGTGTGCAGCAATATTCCAGCCTAGATAGAACAAGCGACCTGAAAAGTGTCAACATGGGCTTGGTATCCTGATTTTGAAGGTTCTCATTATCCATCCTGTCATTTTTCTAGCAGATGCGATTGCTACGGTGTTATGGTCCTTGAAGGTGAGATCCTCTGACATGATCACTCCCAGGTCTTTGACATTAGTTTTTCGCTCTATTGTGTGGTTGGAATTTGTTTTGTACTCCGATGAAATTTTAATTTCTTCACGTTTTCCATATTGTTTTCTGCAGCCCATTTAAAGATTTGGTTTATGTCTACTTGGAGTCTTGCAGTGTCTTCAATGGTGGACACTGTCATGCAGATTCGGATGTCATCTGCAAAGGAAGACACAGCACTGTGGCTTATATCCCTGTCAATGTCCGATATGAGGATGAGGAACAGGATGGGAGCGAGTACTGTGCCTTGTGGAACAGGGCTTTTTACTGTAGCTGCCTCAGACTTTACTCTGTTGACTACTACTCTTTGTGTTCTACTTGTTAGGAAATTATAGATCCATCTACCCACTTTTCCTGTTATTCCTTTATCACGCATTTTGTGTGCTATTACACCATGGTCACACTTGTCAAAGACTTTTGCAAAGTCTGTGTAAATAACATCTGCATTCTGTTTGTCTTCTAGAGCATCCAGAACCTTGTCGTAGCGGTCCAGTAGTTGGGACAGACAGGAGCGACCTGCTCTAAACCCATGCTGCCCTGGGTTGTGTAATTGATGGGTATCTAGATGAGTGGCGATCTTGCTTCTTAGAACCCTTTCAAAGATTTTTATGATATGGTATGTTAGCACTATTGGACTGTAGTTCTTTGCTATTGCTTTCCTGCCCCCTTTGTTGAGTGGGGCTATGTCTGTTGTTTTTAGTAACTGCGGGACGACCCCAGTGTCCATGCTCCCTCTCCATAGGATGTTAAAAGCAGTTCTTGATGAACACGGAGTTCCATGAGTCTGGGCCTGGAGCGGAGTGCATGGGCATGCCATTTATTGCCTTTTCGAAGTCATTTAGCGTCTGTCAAGTTCTGTGGCACTAATAAAAAATTAGGTCTTCGACTTTCAGTCTGGTTAGCGGCTCTCTACAAACTGAGTCATACTGGGACTTAGTAACTCACTCATTTCCTTGCTGTCATCTGTGTAGGACCCATCCCGTTTAAGTAGGGGCCCAATACTGGATGTTGTTCTCGACTTTGATTTGGCATAAGAAAAGAAATACTTTGGGTTTCTTTCAATTTCATTTATGGCTTTTAGTCCTTCCCCCGTTTAATGATTCCTTTAGTTTTAATTCGATGTTTGCTATTTCTCTGACCAACGTCTCCCTACGTATTTCAGATATATTTGCCTCTTGTAGTCGCTCCGTTATTCTCTGCCTTCGCCTGTATAGGGAGCGCCTCTCTCTTTCTAGTTTACATCTTCTCCTTCTTTTCCTTAAGGGAATTTGCCTTGAGCAAACCTCAAGTGCCACAGAGTTAATTTGTTCTAGACATAGGTTAGGATCCGTGATGCTTAGGCTATCTTCCCAGTTTATATCATTTAGGACTTGGTTTACTTGGTCCCACCTTATGTTTTTGTTATTGAAGTTGAATTTGGAGAAGACTCCCTCGCGGCTGATCACATTTTGTCGATCTGGGGCTCCCCGCATGCATGTCTGGACCTCTATTATGTTGTGATCTGAGTATATCGTTTTTGATATGATGACATTTCGTATCAGATCATCATTGTTAGTGAAGATGAGGTCCAACGTATTATCTAATCTTGTAGGCTCTACTATTTGCTGGTTTAAGGTGAATTTGGTGCAGAGATTTAAAAGTTCATGTGTGTGCGAGTTTTCATCTGAGCTGCCTCCTGGTGTTATCTCTGCTACCACATTGGTTGCAATATTCTTCCATTTTGGGTGCCTTAGGTTGAAATCCCCCAGGAGCAAGATGTTGGGGGCAGGAGCTGGAAGATTTTCCAAACAGTGGTCAATTTTCAGAAGCTGTTCCTGGAATTGTTGGGACGTTGCATCCGGGGGCTTGTATACAACCACGATGACCAGGTTTTGATTCTCGACCTTTATTGCTAATACTTCAACTACATCATTTGAGGCATTTAGTAGTTCTGAACATATAAGTGACTCTGTGATATACAGGCCAACCCCCCCCTTTTTGCCTGTTCACTCTGTCACACCTGTATAGGTTGTAGACCGGGATCCATATTTCATTGTCCAAGTGATCTCTGATGTGGGTCTCTGTGAAAGCCGCAAACATAGCATTTGACTCTGTAAGCAGTCCACGAATGTAAGGTACCTTGTTGTTTGTTGCTGGCTTTAGACCCTGTATATTTGCAAATATGAATGTCGTTGGATTGGTGGTATTGGTGGTATGGGGAAAGGGGTCTTTTTTTCCTAGCACTAATATCTGTTGTGTTGGAATGGAGGCCATTGACTGTGATTCCACTCCAGAAATGATTGCAGTTGGTGTACGATTTCTGTCATTTCCTGCCACCTTTTTTTCCTTCCTGGCACTAAAAACCTCTCTCAGGAGTGGCTGTGGCTGCCCAGGTTTTGCCATGGTCTGGATGTTCTGTGCCATCTTGTACCCTTTAGGTGGTATGCCTGGCAATATAAGTTATAGCACTGTCTTTTCCTGAACTGATGAGTGGCACATTTCAGGTTGGAAAAGCTTACAGGACGGGAGGTTGCATTTTCCTGTTTTCATATGGGCACGGCATTTTCTGGGGTGATCATAATTGCATGTCCCATCTGATTTCCCAGATTTTCCATGCCTGCAGATACCAAGTGCATAATATTCACACAGGCCTGGTTTCTGTTTGCCCTGTTTTTTTGTGACTGTGTTCCCCATTGTATTCCCTATTGGTGGGTGTGTTCCTGTCTCATTTCTATCTTCGGCACTAGTGCTAACAATAGAGCCTTCATCAGTTTCTGGTAATTTATGTAGATGAATGGTTCAGAGAACCGACAAGTTATAAATTAGACACATATGCAACACATGGGTATCTTTATTGAGGAAACGTTTCGCCACACAGTGGCTAATTTATCTTTAGTATTTCCCTGGGCATCCCCTTGTTTACTATCTACCGTGGTATTGCTAGTTTGTAACATTGTTTTTTGTGTGTCTTTGTCTACACCTGTTTTCCCACTGGAGCTCCTGTCCCCCTTCAGGTCACCGTCATTTATTTCTCCATTTTTACAGTTACTGTCTACCAGGGCAACATCTGTAACAAGAGCGATAGCACCATCTGGACCAGATTTTTAACTTTCCCAACTGTTATAGAGTGCTGTCATGTTTTTTATGAAGGCCGATTTGATGTTGTCATCTTTTAACATCAATGTGATTTTATTCCACAGTTCGGTCTCATTTGGGCATACCCAAAAACACTTCCCTGGTTTAATATCTCGTGTAGTTAGTTCTTGAATGCCTGCACAAGGGGCGTGGCTCCATTTACCACAGAAGTTGCATGTAATCCATCCAGTGGAACGTTTGTTTGTTTGGTTGCATATTACACAGGATTTCATGATTGATTTTGTTGGTTGTTTTACTGTATATTCTACTAATAGCTTCCCTGAAGTGGTGATCCGTCTATTTGTATCGTATCTATTTTATTTGCATGTTTAAGTGTTTGGACAATCTTACCGCTTTAAATTATTGTTATTGTTTGGGTGTTTGATAAGGCCACCTAAAACCCCGTCCGCTTATTGAATCCGGATAAGGATACCAGTTTTGAATCGGGACATTGGTTCCCTTATTTCTTGGATCTGACGCAATCCAGTATCACTTATTTAATGGATCCTGTAGGGATATTTTGGGTTACTCGAGACAGACCACTGGAAGATGATTAAACCGAGTAATAATGATCAGTTTGATACAAAAAGTATAACTTGCGTGTTGGAGAGAGAAAAAAAGGGGGGAGATTAGGATAGGAGGGGAGATAAGATTAGGTTAGAGAGGGAGATTAGATTAGGTTAGGAGGAGATTAGGTTAGGGGGAGATTAGGTTAGGGGGAGATTAGGTTAGGAGGGGAGATTAGATTAAGTTATGGGAGATTAGGTTAGGAGGGAGATTAGGTTAGGTTAGGGGAGATTAGGTTAGATTAGGGATATTAGGTTAGATTAAAAGGGAGATTAGGTTAGGTTAGGGAGATTAGGTTAGGGAAGATTAGGTTAGGGAGAGATTAGGTTAGGTTAGGGGAGATTAGGTTAGGGAGATTAGGTTAGGTTAGGGGAGATTAGGTTAGGTTAGGGGAGATTAGGTTAGAGGTGTGAGATTAGATTAGGTTAGGGGAGATTAGGTTAGAGGAGGTTAGGTTAGGGGAGATTAGGTTAGGTTAGGGGAGATTATGTTAGGTTAGAGAGGATAGGTTAGGGGGAAATTAGGTTAGGGGGAGATTAGGTTAGATTATTGAGGGAGATTAGGCTAGGTTAGGGAGGAGATTAGGTTAGGGGA